>JABASI010005023.1:0-12993 GCA_019776505.1 Tomocerus nigrus | reverse complement strand
ACGTAGACATATACATAGGTACAATACAATGTTAACTCCACAACTCCAGATACCAAAATTAAACATGTTTATTCTTTGGAAATACAAGCGCTTGCAATGACATATAGTTTTAATGGTAGGTTTTCATGATGTTTGAGGTTGATGGTTATATATCTTCCTTCCATTTTAAAATCGAATGAAGCATTTTTCATACACCCTAGTTAGGCTCAGACTGCTCAGGTATAGCATTAAATAGTTTTCCAACATATACAGTGAAAGTACCTATATGTATATAAAAATAATATTTGTTAAAAATACTGATAATAAAATTATGATAAACACACTTGCATTGATATTATTATTATTAATTGTAAGTAAAGTTAAATTGGGGAAGTACCACTGAATTTGATAAGGCATATAGGCTTCGGCTTTCTTCTTACAAGAAATATATACACAGGTATTCCAGTTGCAATAGTAAATAGAGCTCCTCCAACGAATTGCAATGTTTCCTTTGGATCCGCAGTATTTATGGTAAAGATAGGTGCAAAGAGTAAAAACAGATTTATGACGACGTATGTAATTGGTATTGCAATTGGAAGCTGTGGCAAATAAGATCGTTTATAATGAAGTAAGTAGTTGTCATTTTATGGATTATCTGAGGTGGGTATAAAACTCATATAAACAGACGGATATACTTTTACGTATGTATACATTTACACCCATTGCGATTACTAACCTTTATTGGTCGATTTAAATTCGGTTGTCCACATCTGAGATGAATTAAAGCGGTGATAGTTACCACTATAAAAGCTGTCATTTTTGTATGAAAAAAAACCTACGATTAAAATTTTGTCTCATCATAGCAGGAAAGGACTTTATTATACAACATATTTATCGAGATTTTTATCGCATTGCAGTTCCCTAAACCTAATACACATAACCACAGTATGATACATTTATAAGCATGGACATTTCGATATTCACTTTCTCTTTGGTGAAAGTTAGCTACAGGATTAAAGCACAGCTACGGAAAGTAACTTTCACCTTTCAGATTCGTTTAGTCAGTCTAACAGTAAAACATGTATGAAAGTAATTTGAACATTTGAACTACATAAGAGAATTACGACTTACCATTTTGTAAGTAAGATCCAATTGAAATCAATGTTTTAGCATTTCCATTTACTATTATTAGTACCACTCCCAGCAATGACTATAAGTTTAAAAAAAATTTATTGATAGTTTTTGCTTAGGTTTTTGCCAACAAACTGTAAACAGTGTACATATTAATAGCAATCTTTGTCTTACAGTGAATGCAATTGAAGTCGTAGGTGTCAAATGCTTTCTGTCAACTAGAGCTAAGAATTTTGGAACATGACCGTTTTTCGCTCCTATAAAAGGTATTCTACGTCCCAGATATGAAAATAACGTGTTACAAAGACATACCTTTTGAGTGCACAAATAAATTAATTGAAATGTGTTTGTGAATATTTTCTATAGGTACCGAGCTGTACTAATGATTTGGCTCATTAAACTCCCTGAAACAGCAATTGCAACCAAAGTTGGAGCCAACCACAGCGTAGAACCGTGTACCTTATTTGGAATTACTGCTTTATACAGATCCTGATGTAAAATGTTTTAAGAAAACATTTATAAGAGATACCTGCATCTGTATAGAAATGAATATCTTAAAATTTGATTTACATGAATTATTATTTCGGTATTTATGATCGTGTCTCCCGACATTGCAACAAAATATGTGAAGTTGACAAAAACGTATATCAAGACCTGAAAACAAGTAATTTAGTTGCAACGATGATAATCAATTATACTCTTTACTCCTACGAATCCTAGAAATGAGTACCCAAGAATATGATCATCAATATATATCAAATATTTATTGTTGGACTTACAATCGAGGGTAAACTTATGAAGATAGCCAAAGGAAGATTTCTGAAAATGCAAATCAAAAAGAATAGGTTTTAGCTTGTATTTTCAAGAATCACGAGTTTATGATACATTTGTGATTGTGAAACACAAAGTAGGTACCTTTGAGGATTTTTTACATCTTCAGCAATAAAATTCAAATGGTTGAACCCAAGGTAGGAAAATGACACTTGGTAAACGCTCATAGCAATTTGGGAAATTTTTGCACGGTCAGAAGAGGAAAAGGTATCAGCGGAATTTGAGACCATACAAGAGTGGTTTTGAAAACCGGGGTGTATTTCACTTTTCACAAAAGTAAAATTGGTGTAGGTGTAAATTCCTGTTGACAATAATTAACTGTAATTAATAAAGCAGCTGCAGTAGTCATTTAAAATCAAATTTCACTTTTAACGCACAAAACGCTCAGCAATTTTAGTAAGAAACGATATGTTTTATAGTATCTGTAGTAGTATAAAACTGCTAAAATAAGTCTTATCTGCAGAAACGTTATGATATTATGTACTCTCAAGTATTCACTAATTACTCACCATGCTCACTCATATAAGCGATTCCACACGCCATCACCGAAAAAACAGCAACCATTTTTATGATAAACAATGTTCCGTTTAATTTTGATACTACAGACCGACTCATACAGTTTAAAATCGACATGATAACTACATGAAACCAAAAATAGAAGCCGAAAGTAGTTTTTACACAATTGCGTGCCATAAATCAATAGATTATTAAACTTATATTCATTTATTATTATTTTTCCTAACCGATGAGCACTACAGCTAGGCATTTAATTCCCCAAGATGTACCATCATATGGTTTGCAATGGTCATGGTACACATATGGCGATATTAAATTTTGAGCTATAGTTAATGACATAACCGCTCTTGACACGGGTCTAGATAATGTATATAAATGTCAAAAACTATATTATTTATATAGGTACATATGGTACATCGATTCATTTCAGTTCATTGTACACATTTCATTAGTTGGAATTTTATAACCAATAACCAGACCAGAAAGGCTAAAATAACCACTTGCATGATAACGAAAATTGAAGACCACTGTTGAAAGAAAAAAGGTAATTAGGATTAGGAATACTTGACGTACCAACAGCCAACATGTATCAAAGATTATAAAATGTTTACTACACAATAAGTATTAACGCATATAGCTAACGTAGCGTATAAATAGATAGACAAAATTGTCGCACTATGTACTAGGTAGTATACCTGGTAAAGGAAGCCAAAAAAAGGTCCAAAAATCTCATTGATATATGAATATTCTCCTAAGAATATTACATCAAGATTAAAAACTAAGACATACCATGGTACCATATATGGAACTAGAAAAGAGAGTGCCTAAAAACGATAATACGAAGTGGATAAAGAACTAAACATAAGTAACCTGGGAATTGTGGAAGTGTAGTTCCAAGCTCCGCATAGCAAAGGGCTCCCATAATGGCAATTAAGCCGTATGTAAACCAAATTAAAAGGCAAATCAAAGCGGTGTTTGTATGTACATATGCCCCTTGTGGTTGCGCTAAGATCCCTGGTTTATTGTAATTACAATAATTTTACAATACATTATGTAACTTTGTAAATATATACAATTAATATTTTGCTTTAGACAAATTGGTAAATATGTAAAATCCATTTTTACCAGTTTGCATATCTATTTACATAGATGGATAAGTATGAGAAGGTAAATGGACTGATAAATAAAATTACCTGACCCAACAATACAGCTCGTTACAACTGCTATGCATGTAAATAGACCAAATTTGTGTTTGTGTCTTGGAGGTTTCGATGAATTAGGCAAATCGTCATTTTCAGGGTCCTGGAAAATTGTACTCCTATCAAAATCTTGGCCCTGTAAATATTTTTCAGGCCCCTGATTATTAGGATCTCTTTTACTAAGCGATATTTCTAGCCCGTCCTCAAATGATGTGTCTAGTAGGACATCTTTAAACGATGCTTCTAGTCCTCCTTCCAATGGTGCTCCTAGTTTGTCTTTAACTGACGCTTCTAGTCCCCGTTCCTCATTAATTACTGATGTAAGTGAAGTAAAGAAAGTTTCGTTTCCTCTCCCACTAGAATCTCCATAATTTTTCCCTGAAGTTTTTTCGTTTTTGTTTACGTGATGCATTTAAAATGGCATGCAAATTAAAACTGTACTATCCCTGACTTCTAATGACACACCAGAAGAAAAGTCTAAGATAAGTGTTCATGTAAACCAACAATGTGAATTAACTAAAATAAATGATTCTTATAACGAACTACATACATATTATAATATCAGGTTCAATTGCATGACAATATGCTGTCTTAGGAAATGACAATGAATTTAATAATCACACAAGGGCTTACGTAAGTGTTCTTCCATTTCATACAGATTTTATTATTTAGAACTTAGAAAATATCCAAGACAACTTGATACACTCACTGGACAATATTGGCAGAAGTAATTTGCAATATTATATTATTATTATGCTGTTTTTCTAAAAGGACATACTTTGTATTTGTTTGTACTGTACTCAACCGTTTGCGGAACAAATTATCAAGTTACATGCTGAATCCATTATCTCCTAAAGTCTATAAAAAGCCAAACATAAACTAAAAGCTTTTTACTGGATACTTATTTAATATGTACCCATATCGTGAATTGCGTGATGTTTCAAACGTTAGAACCTTTGAGTACACTAAAACAATTTTTTCCCACAAATCATAGTAGCTGTTGGCGTAGTTTTGATTCTTATTAAAAATTACAAACATCCAAGGCAATTTTTGGTCAGTTCCATAATGGCCATTATGAGACCATTTAGTAACTAGTAAATAATTAAACTGATACTCGAATCCAATATCTGTGATTTGGAACCTTTGATTTCTAAGGATCCCAGTCAGATATACATTTTCTAGATGCACGAAATTTTCGTTGAGTTTGCTTGCAAGATATATAACTTCCACCAAATCAAAAGACATAATTGTAACCGCTTGATTGCAGTGACCAGGAAAATGTTCATAGGGAAACTCTTTCTCGGAAATGAACATTTCGTCATTTGTATTTCTATTCACAGGCTCAGCCCACATACCGTAGCAAAGTAAGGTGTTAGCAGACTGAAAGTACGGAACCCTATCTAGCACTTTAAATAACTCGACATAAACATTTTCGTGAGTTGTTAAGACAAAGTCAGTAGTACGACAGTGATGTAGAGCCCATTTATAACCCATAAGAGTTGATAATAAATTTCTGTATTTATATTCTTCTTTGAAGTTACCGATGAGGATGTCATCGAACAGAGACATTTCTCGTTTAATTCTCTTACTAACTTGGAGACGCTGCTTCGAGGATTCTTTATTGGAGTATTCCGATAATAAGAAAATCACACGGACGTTCCATCGTTGGTATCTCATCAGGGAACCCCACGTCTCTCTAATTGCTTCACGATTGCTATAATTTGATCTTGATGAAGTCACCATAACTAGCAATAGTCTTGGGGATTCGTTGCTGGTATCACAGAAGCCTCGTCGGCTAATCTTTTCGTAAGAAAATGCTGTTTCATTTAGCAAAAGATTTGGACTATCTGAGTTTGCATGTTTCCAAAATGGACTATATTCGATTTTTGGATTAGAATCTTCAGGATCAAGGTAATCAATAGGCTCATCTATATTTGAAGTATTTTCGTATAAAATCTTAAGAAAACATAGGAATAGCAAGAAAATCACAATCTGGAAAAACAAAATTGATTTCAAAATTAATAATGAAACCAGGATTATTAATTATGGGCTGTAACTTTTCAAAGCGACTGCTGTTTACTAAGTATAATTAATTACTCATTGAATACCTAAACTTATTTTTTTGCTGGTTACTTACGGGCAGTTGGAGTCAAAAAATATTTATTCCCTAAAATTCGTTACAATTTGTATCAAAAATGTCAAATTTTTTATTGTAGATTTGGGCGTTTCAGACAATTTGGAGTCGATTTGGGGGTGGTCATTGTTTTGGGTGAGGAATTACCCCATTGGGGGTAATCAAGTAAGAAGTGTTATATCTTTGACAGGCCATCCTCGATTGTGCCTTATCCGCAGATATGTGAAAGTCATCTCATTCGATTTGCCGTACGATTTCGTACCT
Organism: Tomocerus nigrus; assembly: GCA_019776505.1. NCBI lineage: Eukaryota > Metazoa > Arthropoda > Collembola > Entomobryomorpha > Tomoceridae > Tomocerus > Tomocerus nigrus. The sequence continues at coordinate 6,939 of JABASI010005023.1, read as the reverse complement.
AAATCAGATATCATCTAATTTACCCCTAATGGAGGTAGTATTCCCACCCACAAAAATGGCTACTCCCAAATCGACTCCAAATTGTCTGAAACGTCCAAATCTACAATAAAAAATTTGTCAGTTTTCGTACAAATTGTAACGATTGAATCTTAGAAAATATTATTTGGCTCCAACTGCCCGTAACCCTTTCCCTTTTCTTGATAACTATAAAAAGCAGTAACATTAACTTTATTTTTTAATACAATTTTAAAACAATAGTAATTACAAAATACCTTACCAAAGTCTTGAAATTCGATTTTAAATGGCTTCGAAAGTAGCGTGTACCTGCAATCATCTGCAAAAATATTAAAAGCTTCAACAGGAGAACTAATTGGGAGAACTTTTGCAAATGATACGTACAGTACAAACTACAAACATTTTTAAGCAAAAAACTTAACAGAATTTTGGGTTTGAAACGAATTTAAAATGAAAAGAAATATTTATTACCCTTTGGCTGCTTTTCTGTAGTCTCTGTCTCGTCTCGGTCCTCTCCTGCGTTTGGTAAAATAATAATTTGGGGAGTGTGGGTGGATAGTGGAAGACTTACAAAATCAAATTGGAAATAGGCAAAATTTGCCCAGTTGCAAAATATCTTGTTCAATACACAAATTAGCTAAGCAGCCCGTCAAATCAAACCTCAAGCATTTACCATTTACCATGTTTTACTTTTTGTCTTTGTTTTCACAAAACTTGCAGTCAAATACATTGAAATACGATACTATAATAAATCTTGCGATTTGTAACTTATTGTTCAGGGAGAGCGGGGCCACGTATGAAAAGCCCGTATAGTTGGCAAAAATTGTGAAAAGAAAGAAGTGATTGATTCTTACTCAAATGTCAAAGTAAACGTTCTACTCTACTTCGCATTTTTGATGATTTCTTCCTGTTAGTGGCTTCCTGTATCATTGGATTACCCTACAAAGGCAAAACACAAAATCGAACATGCAACGGGCAATTTTATTAGTCTTCCTTTGCTGCGCAAATATTATTTTCGTTGAAGGGAAGAAATCTGATCCAAGTTCAAAACCCGATTGGGCTAAAAAGGACATCCGAGACTTCAGTGATGCTGACCTCGAGAGGCTGTATGACCAGTGGGAGGTAAATATGTATTCATTCTTCTATTTTTACGATGGGTGATGGACAATGAATGATGAACCGTTGTTTAGCTTAGGTAGTTGTTAAAATGTTTACAAAAAAATTCATCATATTTGTCATACCATGTAGAAAATGGATTCGAGTAGATCTATAATATTTTGTTATGATATTATAATGTTATTTGTTATCTAAGATATCAGTCAGGTATTCAGATCAATGTTGAATGTATTTACTTATTTCCTTTTTTATTAATGTTTTAAAATTCTAAGGAAGACGATGAACCTCTACCACCAGACGAGTTGCCGGAACATTTACGACCCCCGACATCAGGAGGAAGTTTTCCATTTGACAAGGTATATTTCGAAAAAGTGTCAAACGTGATTTGTAAGCAATTAGCATGCATATAGAAGCGGTATCAGCACCAGCAAATATGTAGCTTGAGCAATGAATCAAATGAATGATGATGAGCATTAATATTTAATATTTATCGACTTTATATTATATTTTATATTTATATTTATATTCATAAAACTACAGGTTGGTGCTTTAACCCCTGACGAGATAATGAAAATGACTAAGAAAGGGAAAACTGTCATGATGTTTATTAATTTGTCCGGAACGCCAACAAGGGATGAATGTGAAACTCTTACCAGCCTTTGGCAGGGTTCTCTTCGTAATAACCACATTCAAGCAGAACGGTAAAACTTCATTTTATTTTTAAGTATATTTTTACATGAAAAACAAAAATTAGATACCTCTGACTCTCGTACTTCTATTCCGGGCGGTGTTTGTGCGGTTTCGTTTGGTTCTAAACTGGGGTACCCGCTGGCCGCTGGACTAAATAAAAACCAACAAAACTAACGGGTGCTTCCAAAGACCTCAACGACCTTTTCTGTCGTCAGTCGTAGAGTTAGTTTTGCAAGTTTTTTTCGAGTCTCCTTCGAGAACCGCAAATAAATTTAACAAGTCAGGAGTCCTGACTCCTGACTCAGGACCACGGGCGCCCGAAGAGTTAATTTCAATCTGCGCGAGTAGGAATCCGTCTTGGGTCGTGTAAATTAACGAAGCGTAGGACTTCTGCGGGGCTCGTCTTTTCGGTTGTCGAAGACTTGTTTGTGAAATAATAGTGGAATGGGGGAATTGTGAGAGGTGGGTATGATGTATGCAATAGCCTTATGCTATAAGCGAATGTAGTTTGTGCAATTGTGCATAATGTATCCCCCTGCTACCAGCTACAAATTTTCTCGGAAACTACTCGGTGGATTTCAATAAAACTTGTACCATCAAATACCCCTATAGTGGGAGAGTAGGGGCATGTCTATAGTTTTCCAATAAAAGTTCAAAATTTTGAGAAAAAAAGTTTAATCTGGTTCATTGCCCAGATTAGCATGTTAGATATCCGGAATTGCAGCTTCCAGACTAAAAACTTTTTTGGGACCAAAATAAAAAATCGGATTTTTTGAAATTCCGTCATAACTTTCGAACGGGTCAAAAAGGTATATTTCTGAGAATCCTTGTATTTGAGAGATCTTTCGATTCAGAAAGTTTCAGGTTCCCATTCCACCGAAAAATTTTTGCTGTATAGACCTATATGAGAGTCACTCAATTCCTTATTGTGGATGGACTATGTCAAAGATAGATGATCATGTTTGATAGCATAATGCTATTGCATACACCCCCGCACAAATCCACCATGCCATTATAATATTATTTCCATGCACAAGTCATCGACAACCGACACTACGAGCCCCGCAGAAGTCCTTCCGTTCGTTAATTCACGCGACCCAAGACGGATTTCTACGAAATCCCCACAAATTAAATCCAACCCATTTCCGAACTCGGGAATTGGGGTGCCCAAAACAAAGATTCTGTGTGTCCGTGACCGTTATATATACCCTACTGAACATTTCATTGCACATTGGAGTCCTCTCCCACTGCATGTGCCTGTCTTTGTAAACATTTTTGTGTGCAGTTTGTTATAATAACAGCATTAAAAACAATAATAATAAAATGTTTATATGTTTCCTTATTTACGCAGGTACGTCATCGAAGACGCTCGAGCAATATTTTTATTCCATGATGGATCGCAAGCTTGGGAAGCTAAAGAATTTCTTTTAGAGCAGGACGGTATTAAAGATTTGAGTTTAGAGGGGCAAGTTTACGAAGCCAAGAAAAGTTCAGGAAAGAAGAAACAAGAACTGTAGTAATATTGATAGTAAGTAATACCACATTTTACTTTCGGTAAAGTGCAACTGAAGATTGGATAAATTGGATTACATATTTTAGAATGAATGTCCTTATGGGCAATAATTTATATTTTACGTATGTCTTTTCATTAATTCGAATGCCTGCATTTTGCAGCTATACATAACGCAGTTAAACACATATCAATACTCCAGCAGATTTTCGTTATCTAGCAATGCCATCCAATCCAATCTGTAAATATTGCCTTTTGTTTGTATCACGAACGAATGTTTCTTTTCGAATTTTTAGGTATTGTGATAATTCTTCCAGGTAGGTATTTGTGTTGTTTGTAATAAATCTGAAATAATCTCCACTATTGTAGAATAATGCAAATGTAATTAAAATTGCAATGTCTTCCTTAGATTGGTATTGTACCCTTCCAATCCATAATAATGCTATGCTATGTGTCACCATTATTTTATTAGTCGACTACATCCCACGTCGTCAAGTACTAACGGTATACTGTATCCATAAGACTATGCCCGAAAATTATCATCGAAGTACATGCACATCAATAGGTCATCACATCAGTCATCTTTATCACTACTATCACTGCTTTCAAATTCCATATACACTTGCGTCGAACTTATTTAAGTTGGAATAAAAACCTTGGAATTGCGAATAATGTGTCGCAGTTTTTTCCTTCCAACTAAAATCCGACGCGAGTATATTTACATAGTTTAATTAGTTTCCACTTTTCCATATTGCCAATTTGCCATTTTTGTAATGAAATATATACTCTTTCTGTATACTATACTATCTTAATTATTGTAATAGTATGATTGTAATTTGTAAGTTGAAAGGTTATTGCGAATCTCTAATTACTTATTGATACTTATTGTACTTATTACTTAGGTACTACAATAATAATTACCTACATCAAAACGCATGTTTATCAATGCTTCTAGAATTCAGTGTAATTAATGTCTAAATAGATGATTTTCTCCGTAATAATATTGCTTTTAGCAATGTCATCCAAACTTTTGCGAGCTAAATAAATCTAAACTAGACGTTAACGAGGTGGTCCACACCTTCCTGGCAACCACTTTTCAGGCTAAAATACGCGTTAAACATTCCAAAGTTTTTTATATAACTTCCAGAAGAATTTATTTCCACAGGAAGTACATATTTGGGAAGCTGAAGACATTGGCTACGAAAGTCAGAAATCACAAAATTGATATTTTAGTTCTGAGTAATTTAAAAAAATAAAAAACAGTTTCATCTTTTTCCAATTTTGAAATCTTTTGATACTGATAAAAAAGTGTAAAAGTGAAAATCGAACAATTCTTCTGGAAGTTACATCAAAAATTGTGGAACGCATTTTAACCTTTAGAAATTGTTATAGTTAAAGTTGAATATTATAGTTAATTTTGAAAAATATATTATTGAAAAGACCCAATTTTAAGATCGTCCCATTTTTTTCCAAATTCAACCGTGGACCGTGTCCTTAAGCACTACATCGCGTCCTACATTACGTCTACCAGAAAGAGAAGCTACCTAATGCTTTTTGTTGCAAGTTGTGCTTGTGAGTGAGTGAAACTTCTATATCCCAAGCAAAAAAAAAGAAAACTTTAAAAGGCAAAACGTTCAAAAATTAAATCTATAAAAACATTATGCAAACTCTGTGCCTATTAGTTCAGCAATAATAACACAATGTTTATGTATATCACTTTTGATATTTTTTGATATTGCTGTGCAGTGCCATTTTGCAGGTATTATATTGTAATATTAATTCTTCAGCTTTATATTCTTTTGTGATATTTCATGCGTTAATTTGTATCAATTACAGTAAATAATGTGTACTCAATTAATTACTCTAGAAAAGACGTATTAATAAATAATATAAATAATGTAAATAATTTTAAAGTGCACAAGGTTAAGTCTTCGTTTGCTATTAAACAGATACATTTAATATACACAAAATAAAACGACATTATTGTTGGAAGTTATTGGGGTTTTGAGACATTGGGGAGTAGAGGTTATGTGATTTTTTTATCGTAATTCTATATATAAGTACATGCACACCGTATATAATTACTATATTACTTGTGCTAATACGTAACAATAGAGAACAATGGAAGTACATAGAACGGATCGTAGATTTTGAATTATGACATGATAACAGTTATTTTGTAATTGTTACCAGTATCACCTTCGTTTGATGAAAACTCTATTTATGGCTAACAGCTAATAATTTCCATTTGCGGAGGCATCTCGGGAAGTTGCTTTTTTCTGTCGCCATTGCTTAATCAAATGGGCTAGAGCGTGAGGATCAACCCCTTCTTCACATAAACGAAGGCAAGATGCTAAAGATTCCGCATCAAGCCCGGTGTTTAAAATATCAGACATTTCTTTAATTATTCTAAACGTTTCGCTAGCTTCCTCATTTCTTCTTCTGTACTTTGCATCGTCTTCAACTGATTTATCGTTGTTTCCCACTGATTGCCCTGATGACCCAGACATTGCTGAAAAACAAAATTAAATAACTACGCATTACTACGCTGTGACAGAGACGCTGACGAGAAATGCCAGAACATGGAACAAAAAGTTTAATATTTCCAAAATAAAACAGCCGTTAGAGCTTTGTATGCTCTACTAACCATACGCCATACACTGACCACAACAATATGATAATTTCGAAAAAAGAGTTTACGAATACGTGATTGGTGATACTCTGTCTGTGAAAACTAATAAATAAAGGATTACCTGGTTTCGGCTTCTCTATCAAAATGCGATATTATTTTTATTGCTTGTCAATAATTAATTGTAAGTAGCAAAATTAACAATTTAATAAATTTAATGTCATGTCAGTCATGTGGGTGTGGGTTATGTAATGTTGGTACTTACTTGGTAATTTGGTAAACTTGGTATTGACAAGAAAAACGGGGTGCCGCCAGTTTGTCTCTTCTGTGGGTTTTGCCAGTTTTGCTTTTTATTGGTCGTTCATTACCATTTACCATTCGCACTGCGAATTTCGCAGTGGATAGGTCGGTTGAAGCTTGTTGAATTTGGTTCCCAATTTCCCATTGAAAGTGTGACAATGCATAGTGCATGCCATCTTGTTTTGGAGTCGAATTTTGCTGGATGGGAAATGGGAATATATTATAATAATATATTGGACATTGGAACCTTTCTGTTGGGAATTGGGATGAGGGGGCTGAGGATTGTGAGGATGATTCAAGGACCAGTAAAATTAATAAATTTACTGATTTGTATCTATCTATAATTTATAAGGTAGACAGTGGACAGGACACCCACTGACAGCAGACAAAGACAACCATATGATATGGGGCATGAAGATATGACGAATGATTTCTTGTCAAATGAAAATGAATGAGGTACTGGCGAGTGGCGACTGACTGTCGTACTCGTACCGTACTACAGTATAGTACAGCCATAGCCAGTAGCAGGTACCAATTTGATGCATGGTACCAGTCCTACAGCTACGGTGCACTATTTCGTAGAATATTTTCTGGAAAAATTAACCATGCAGACGTGTTCTTAGAAACCTTTTTATTGCATGCATATTTCTTTTATTAATACCTACACACACATGTTTTA
>JABASI010005022.1:0-12993 GCA_019776505.1 Tomocerus nigrus | reverse complement strand
TTACATTTATGCAAATCTACTTGCACTATATCCCCATTTGATGATCATCAGTCAGAAATAAAAGAATTAAAACAAATCTTAAAACTTCCACTGCAGTAGCAATTCTAATTCATACATTATTATTGTGGTTCCAATAACACTTATTTTCTTATCACGTACTCTACAGATACAGAATTAACGCAATTTTTAATTTTATGAACACTTAAAATATTCCTAAAGCTGATCAGCCAATAGGAATGCAGAACTATATTGAAATTAATGAAAATTAAATAAAAGTTGATAAGATTTTGATGGAATCCCCAGAACAGTGTTATTTAATTGTGTTTCATTTCATAGCAAGTAATGTGCGAAGAATGAGTAATACCAGTGGGTGTCTTTATTGTCGAAGTGATAAGAAAAAGTTACGCATTTGAATTTTTTTCAGCGCTGCTCGTTATACAATCACTGACTCTTGTTAGTTGAATTACAGAGCATTGTTGTGCTAGTATACTGCATTTATCTGTAAATCACAATAGAGCAACATAAGTAAAGATATATTAGACATAACACGCGTTATTATTTGTGATGTATTCACCACCAATTTTTCCATTAAGGTTTATCAAACAAAGATTAGGAATAGCCGAGAATAAACCCACCAACGACTAACATAACGCTCAAAAAGACACGATGAACAAACAGAATAAGTCATAATTTATACATAGCAGTACCTTAACACAAAAAAAAACATTCTATCATGTACTACTGCATTATTTTGTGCACATATGAATATTATTTTGTTCTGGCCAGGTTGTTAGATAGATAGAATGTTTTAAGTTTCTATAATATTATTATGCACACAAATACATAGTTATCTTTGCATATGAAATGAAAGGCGAGCATTTAGATTTTCTCCGGTTCTTCACTTTGTGCAACATTGATATTACAGTGGCTGCTAACGCAAGTCAAGTTCAAATGAAGTTGAAGAAGTTGAAACGGACATGCATGAGCGATCCGAGAAAATGACTATAGGATGATAGAGCACATACTCTGTAGGACGATGAACCATTTTTCTGCACTTTTACATTTGCATTTACATTTTCAGCTTTCTTCCAGCGTTGACTAGTATTCAAAGCAAAACGGCTCATAAAGTTTACATCAAAATCCCCATTTACATCTGATGTTTTAGTCCTTTTAGGGATAGCAATTAGTAATAATAATTTACATTAATTAGCTGGTGCATGTTGGACAAAAATGTACCTACATATCACATTTACCATTATTTAGTAGTTAACTAGTTCTATTTTCTACATAAACGATAGATTGTTAAAATGTCGGATATTATGTCAATTTATTAATTTCTGGTACGTAGATTGTAGTATGTAGATTTCTGACATATTCTGAGATTTCTCATTGTTTTTTAACACGGTATCTTTGTAGCCAAGAATTTAGAACCTTAAATTCACGGAATTGATGTGTATATGATGAAACTAATATAGGCATTTCTTGATACGATTATTATGACAAATGCATCTTAAAGGCGTAATGGATGAAACAATGTGTGCGAGTGGATATGTTCAGGTAGGAAAGGCTTAGATGACCATCATGATCTGTCGATCTGTGCATCACAAAAATAATAATATATTTCAGTATGCCTACACTCGCCACTCGTTGTTTACTTTGTTTTCTTACACTCAGAAATTATTTGTTTTGGTGTTGATATTTGTTTAACACCTTGGAACTCACTGACCATTGTGACCATCATCAATTTCGTAATAGCTTGAAAACATTGTTGCAAATGGATTTCATAATATTATGAATTTGAAATGACTTAATTTCCATCAGCATACCTAGGCTGCTGCCCTATGTACTGGAGCTGGCTGGACCACACTTGGGTATTTCATTTATTAAAAAATTCGTGGAAAATGAGAACTTATCAATATTTATTAGTTTATAAAGGCAAATAATGAAACATATTAATAACTAAGAAGCAAAGAGTGAGGATAAGGAGGGTCAATATTTGCGCTTTTTTATTTTATGTTCGTTAAACACTTGTTAGTAATAACTGTCTCGAATTGACTCTAGCCTCTCAGTCGATTGTGTATCTTAGGAGTAGGTAGGCATATAATGAGGAGGAGAAACCCTTTATGAGCTCTTAGGTCTTCGGCTAATATGAATATTGAACACAGGTAATAATAATATTGAGTTTTCTGTCTTGTTTAGGTTGAGACGTTAACAGATGGACGGAGTTTTCAGAGGAAAAAATTGGCGTGTGTCTGATAGGGATGTGCGGTTGGATGGATGCTTCTGTTCACTTCAGCATTACTTATCTCTCGTGCGTCCGCATGCATTGCATTGCAACATCTATCCATCCATGCCAAACAAAGTGAAGTCAGGTCGATTCAACACGATTTCTAGTAAAAGAACCCAACGAAACATAAAAGTCACGCGACAAACTTCAATTCAACAACATATTGTTTCAGGATTGCCTTTATTGTTGGCTTCTGTTGATCATATTGCAACATAGACAAAGCTAAGGCCTATTGCTACATCTGATAAGCAACGAACCATCCGTAGAATCCGCACACATCAACATCAATCCTACATATAAAGGAAATCAACCCATTCAATTCAATATCAATGTCAATATGCAAAACACAATAAAATATCACGTCGATCATTCATTAGAGTCATTACAAGCCCTAATCGTATAACCTTTGCTTACAAGCATTCCGCCGGTTGCTTGCCAAAATGTGTACAGTAACGCAATATTTGAGCTGGGTTAATTTTAAGGATCTAAAAACTAAACTATACATTCAAGCCTCTTTTAACAATTATACAATAAAATCTAACTCAATCCAGTCTGCGCACAAAAAGCGGATTCATGTAAATGTAAAAAAGGATTTTGCCCTATTAGCTAATATTATTCAGAACCCTTTCCCTCAAATTCATCCATGAACATTTCTTCTTGCAGTTGTTGTGCACTATTATATTGTGTAATAATATTTGTTTCGCTGTAACTTGAAAGTGTTAGAAGAGTGTGCATCTATTGACATTGATTGCAGTGATAATTGAAGCTAATGTAGAGCTATTTATTATTAAAGTGCTAAAAAATGGCAAAGGTAATTTAATGTGATATGAGGTGAGGGTGAGGTAGCCAGTTATTCAGAATTTCAATGTTAAGGTAAAGGCCACAAAGAATGGAGGCTATTATAGGTACCTACTACTCTATCTACTACCTACGAACAGGACAGGTAAGGGTTTGACTTGAAGGTTACGAAGGTTTAAAGTAATAAGCTCATAAGGAGGAAAAGTGCATTGTGTACAAGACGGTAAGACAAATGTACAGCCAGCACAGACGAGTAGGACAGAAACACGAATAAAAGCAATGTTTTTTGATCTGTTTCCATTTAATAAAGACACCCCACGACTTTGGTGAACTTGGTGTGGGGTCTCACAGCTTTGTTTCCTACCATCAAACATATACTTTACAAATGCATCAGACAATTTTTTTTTGTAGACAGCAATAGGATTTTGGGGCTGTTCGATTAGAGTTACTATACTTTTATGTATAGCTATTTCATAACGTGGTAATGTAATAGTAATGTGATATGATGAGATGAAATTAAATTAAAAGAGCTACTGACTGGGAAGACTACTTATCTGAAACTGAGTATAGAGAGTATTTGCTATTGTGCTTAAGGATAGTATCATCCTGTTTTCCGTTGTTTGCTGAGTGTGACTGTATACTTGCGTAGATACATATGAAACAACAAAAAATCTACCTATTTAACTTAATGCTCACTGTAAATGGAAAGCACCCTGATCTCAGACTCCTTTTTAATTTCAACTAGTAGCAAAGCAGTGGAAAATGGAATTGCTTAGTGTTATTCTCCTATATTATTATCTGTATTATTCCTCTGGTCATAGAACAACAAAGACATTTGGGCTGATTGAACTCTAAAAGTCACATCTCATCTATTAGTAAAAAGGAGATCTTTGTATGTGTACTACCGACCGTGTGTAGGAGAGGCAGGAGGGTTAAACTCTTTTACAGACACAACGGATTACCAATGTTATGAAAAATAATTGATGAGACTAAGCAGTTGACGTGTTTCCCCCATCGGCACTTGGAGTTTCTATTCCTACCTCTCATTCTCTTACATACAGATACAAAAATACAATGTCAAAATAGATAATAGGATTAGGTCCTCCGTCCGATGCTCAATGCTACTACTCTTTCCTGAAACAGTTTCTGTAATTATAAATTACGGTGCGGCAGATCTTTTCAGAAGCTCATCATCACTTGCAGTAATTGATTGTTTCCCCATCATCAGATCTATCTATTATAAATAGCTTTTAATCATCTGTCTGTACAGTTGACTCGGGATGCTCAGAGAATGAGGGAAGTCAAAGAGGATTACATGCGAGAGTAGCCCTTCGGAAATTATTAGTACGCGCAGTCACTCACTCTGTATAATCGTAAATACTTAGCTTTGCTATACGTTCATATGAGTCACATAAGATTTAATGGGTGCATCGAGGGAAGCAATTGATGAAATTAAAACGAAATGCAATGTTAAAGTCAGAGGAAACTTGGGAGTTTATTGTGCCCGACAAATATTAGCAGTGGCAATGGCATGTTTGTTTGTTTTGGTTTGAGGGCCTAGGTTTAAGGTGGCCCTTTTTAATATGATAAAATTTAATCATCGCATTGTCATGATCATCATGATTCATGATTAACGTGTCTCAACAGCTTATTTAATGGGGTGCATTGGTATTCACTGACGTGGGTGATCTTCAGATCCATGAACGTGAGAAAACTGCTGTGTTCTATATTTAACTTATATCGCAGTAATAAACCCTAGCGTGCTTCCTGGTCTTATTTCATGAATTTGTGAATGACAACCTTTTCATGTGTATCTTGACCGATCTAATAACATTTCGATTGAGTCATTGAGTCAATAGAAATCAATAACGGGATAAGCGATGCACTATTTGGTTTTCTGGTGTAGCTCTAGGGCATAGTCAACAATAGTTAACATATGGCTTGGCTTTTATTTAAAACTTTGGGCATATCTCCATCATTTGTACACATGTTTATGTTTCATCTGCATGTAATTTATTGATTTCGTCGTGTGGAACATCTCTATTATTACAATCGATATTTGGCATATTTCAACTGTATAATAAGTGCATTCTGTGTTCCTTATACGTGAAACTATGTTAAAATTTGAAATGTCACTGACAAAAGAGACATAATAAAACGAGTCATACAGTGGATTGAGAATAAATATTTTTGTAGCATCACTCGATGAGAAAGGACAGTGACATATAATATGACGGGTTGTTAACCAACTTAAGATTTCTTTGATATTCAGACATTTGCAGGCTATAATGATGGAAACCTAATAAATCCACAATTGCTACAGACGAAGGTGCAAAAGTGCTAACCAATAGTTAGACTAGACTAGCTACTTATAAAATGTAACCTCTATTTGAGACGATACGTGCCAGAACTAAGTTTTGTCGGCTTATGCTTACTTATCTTATAATTACCCTATTATCGTATAACGAACCATCATTATATACACTTATACCGTGAATTAAATTACACATATTTTCGCCATCGTGAAAACTGTGAGACTGTGCCGTACACAAGATATGAATCTTTAGGATTACAATTAAATACTTCGTATGCATCGTCATCTGCAAAGTATATACACGTCGTTTACTCACACTACAGAAAAATTCCAAAGAATTACAATTAAAGCCGCTAGCAAAACTTGTCTCGTAAACGATAGTATCCCCAATTTCTGCCATCTAAGTACCTACTACATTAAATGCATTTAATAAATAGCAATTGCTTATGAAACTGCTCATGAAAAATGATTCTACTTAGCTTTGTCAGTTCTAGTTCTGGCCAACTAAAAAACTGCATGTATTGTATAATTATAGCAAGTGCATGTAGAAAATTGGCTTATAATTTTATACATCTCGATAAGTGAATGATGATAATTATTTTGCAATATTTTCCTCTTTTATACATTCTATATATATGCAAATATCTATCCTCCTTCCAATTATCCAATTATAAACCTATAGGAATATGAAGCCCTAATTAATAAGTCGTATTTGGGATGATAGTCATATTAATATTGCACTGACTTACTTTTGAATGTTACAAGTACACCAATGAAGACATCAGGGAAAGGAATCGTCTGACTGAAACGTAATCGTGTATTAAAAGTATAATTGAAGCAATAAGTAACGAAGTACAACAAGTGTGTGCAGTATAAGCTACAAACGTGAACATGTTAGCTATGAAAAACTCATCCCAATGATCCCATCCTGGATAAAGGGCAATCATTTGCAATTTTGCAATCAATCTCATGGGAAGAAACTGTACTGTTGCTAACTAGCTAAGTGAATGAAGTTGTTTACTTAAGACATGCTAACAATAATTGATAAGACACGACTTAGAAGAAAATAAAAAGAACAAATCCTGAATGACTGAACGTAGAGAAAAAACTTGAAAGTTTGAAATAAAGTAATTTAGTAAAAGGGCATTGAAGACAGGGCCAGGGTAGCAACCTTTTCGTCTCCTCCCGTAATTGCAAATTTTCAAATAGCCGTCCACTGTTCATCTAAGTAGTTAATTAGTGATCTTGTACTCTTTGGCGTAACATAGCATTATATGCTTTCGTCCTTCTGTTTGTTTGCTTAGCAGGTTTCTATATTACAAGTGTACTAGAACAATAGTGTCGGGATGAGGATTAGAGACCAATTAAATCCAGTAAATGGCAAAACGGGTAAAAATGAAATAATGAATGACTAGTGCTAAACTTGCTTTAAACTAGACCGTCCCTTCACAGGTTGCGCTTTACTTCGGTTAACGTAGAAAAAAGTAATTCCAGAAACAACATGTATTTACCAACTACCAGTTAGATGTACTGTTAAATTAAATCTTTCGATGCTAGTAAATTGTAACGAATACTAAGAATGACTTTTAATGCCTGACGAACTAAATTCCTATACAATTAAAACAATCTCCAAACTCCAAATTCTGAGTAAATGCTGCGTTACTCCACAGATGACTTGAGCTCTTTACTGTTAATTACGGACGATTTTCTTGTCAGAAAACCACATTTTTAATAAACTAGTCCCAAGCTAAGATATATTATTTAAATTCTATAGTATGTATGCGTGACGTGCCATAGACTTTTATGGAAATATCCAGTTTTTCATGACGCCAAAAAATTAAATCAACTGTGGTTTACAACAACTATAACGCACCTACCTACAATAAAAGGTAAATAAGAATGTATTAGTATTAATTATTATGATGATAATGAACTATTAAAATTGCAGTTGTGCAGCACAAAAATTACATTTAGCACTAAAAATGGTATTATAGGAATTTAACAATAAACAAATTAACATACATATATAGATTTATTTCCATTTAATGACACGTTGTCTTATAAATATAATATTTCGACGAAGTTATATATATAATCGTAGTGATTATTCATATTACTATATAATATAGGCTACAAAGAAGTCACCTTTGAGGGAAAAAAATAAAAAAAACTTAATATATTTAAATACAATATATGATATACTATATACTACACCAGTATGAACGCATATTGTGTTAAAGTAGTGTAAATTGTAAATATTGGCAATGTAATAGCTATATTCAGATAATATAATATACTTTTATACTTGTATAACATGACTCACGGTAGGGGAACATCCAAAATCTGTAACTTAGAGGGACTACTTTCGTCAGGCAAATGTTTTGCACTCCTCTTCGGTCTACCTGACAATTTACTAGATCGTTTCGTGGCAGAATCATGCTGCCAATAATCCAACGGAGATTTACTTTGTTTCGTGCTTTGTGAAGGCTTACCCGATGGCTGTCCCTTTTTAGGAATTTTGAAACCTGGCAAAAAGCGTCGTGGACGCTTCGCTATTTCAAACGGTTCGGAGTTAGGATCCAATCTTTTAGCACTGATAATTTTTTCGGGACCTTTGACCTTGTTTTCAGGGACAACGTTTACAATTTTCTTTTGAAAGCGTTTTACCCTTGACGGTTGCGCCGTGAACTTGGGTTTATTTTCTGTAGAAGAATGAACAGGTTCCTTCAGTCTTATGTCACAATTACGTGTTTGAGGAGTGCGAGTTGACCTTTTCGCGCGGGCTTGAACAGGCTTGGTAAGTGGCTTTGCACATGTTTTATTTGCTGAAGTATGACTTCTGATAAATTCGTCACTCATTCTTACCAAATTGAGGGATACAGTTATCCAGTTTGGTCTAGACAGTTCACCACCAACTTCAATTTCATTACCAACTTCAACTTCATTGCCAACTTCAATTTCATTTCCAACTTCAACTTCATTGACAACATCATGTTGAGCGTCGGAGATATTAACAGCTTCATTTAGTGGAACAATTTGGTTTGCAGCTACCTCGACAATATTTTCCCCTACAGATAAAGGAACATTTACAAGTTGATTAGGAGCTACAGCAGGTGAACCAGCTATTTCCTTTGCAGCTCCAGACAATGTGATATAAGGAGATCCCGCAAGAGCGAAACCATTAACACTTTTGCCATTATTGACAAGTGTTTCGCGATCCATTGCAACTTCCACCTCAATGCAATCCACTTCTTCGATGGTGTCAACAACATATCTAGAATCAATGAATCCCGTTTCAGAAATATCGTGAGTGATGCTAAATCTTCCTGGATTGGACAGAAAGTTCGTTCCACAATAGCCACCAGTGTTCCTTTGATGAGTGATGTGTATGTCCTGTATGTTGATTGGACTATTTGGATTTGAAAATTCATTGTCTCCATTAGGAAGACCCAAAATACTCTCATCCTTGTCCGTCGGTAAAATAAAGCTGTCTTCTTGATTTCCATCCAGCTCATTAATCATGGCACTAGGTACAGCTTCAAAATTAGGTCCCAATTGCCTTTGTATATCATCAGTAAGACTCGCAGCATCTTCAGTGTTATTTCTTGAATAAAATATTTCAAACTCGTCACAATTTTCATCAACGGAAGAATAGCCATTTGCTAGAGAAAGAATTTCTTCGACGTTTTCTGTGCCTTCCGAATTTTCATTGTTTTCAGCACAGCCATGACGGACAAGATCTTGCGTAGCATATTCGGCGTCTTCAGTACTGCTCAAATCAACGTTGTTCGTGAGACTTCGACGTACGTAGGACTTCGTTACACGAGGAACATCATCCAATCTTTCCACATTTTCCCTTCTACGCGTATCCTGAAGGTCAGTAGGAGGCTGACCTGCGTCGGAATTGCTCTGCCGAACGTCAGTGTTGAAGGTAACTTCTTTCCGGACGTTATTTTCTTGAATATTTTCAACATACTTACTGCCTTTATTAGAGAAAGAATTACTATTTTTACTTTTTGCTACCGATTCCTCTGAGTCACTGTCGCTATCAATAGTAATGACTTCAGGTTCAACGGGATGCCTGATTTGCTGAGTTAATCTTTCAGGGCTTTTCTTATTTGAATTTGCTTGCGGTTTGGGACTGAAACTTTTCTTAGGTTTCATTTTGTCTTTCGGTATCTCACGTTCAATAATGACCTCAGCATCGTTTTCCAAACTAGTTGGACTATCCGAAAATATTGTGCTAGCGTCCGAGTACGAAGATGAAGAGGAGCAACGATCAGTTTCAACAGGAGGAACTGAGACTCCATCAAAAGCTTCAAGGGATTGAGAACTATTTATAGGGGTAGATAGCTCTTCCAAATCATTGTTCTCTGAAATCGCCACTTCGTCATTTTCATCAATTCCTGCTTGCAATTCAGTATTATTTTCCAAATTGAGAAGAGGTTCTGGATTTGAATCATTTACGCCAACAGAATCTTCGTCAATGTTGTTACAAATTATCGGAGGAACAGAAGTGCAGACATTGAGACCATCAGAATTGGGATTCAATATTTCTATTTCAATACAATTTTCAACACTTGCTGCATCCTGTGAAATATTACAAGGTGCATTACCCGGCAAATCCCCATTTTCAATGAGGGTCTCCACAACGGAATTACAGGGGGGATTGTCCTTTAGGGTGTCACAATCTTCTTCTTCCATGGTCACATATCCATCGAGTTTGTCATATACGGTATTCAAATTAAGGTTGCCACTACCTTCTTTGTCCTTGCCCAATTGTACATCATCATTTTTGTCAGAATTTCTCAAGTCTGATCCGATTTCTTCAGAATTTGGTATATCTGACTCAATTTCTTCAGAATTTGGTATGTCTGACTCAATTTCTTTAGAATTTGGTATGTCTGACTCAATTTCTTTAGAATTTGGTATGTCTGACCCAATTTCTTCCATATTTTCTTGGTCTGGCCCTATTTCTTCCGAGGTTCTCATGCTGGAATTAATTTCTTCAGAATTTGGTGTGTCTAACCCAATTTCTTCCATATTTTCTTGTTCTGGCCCAATTTCTTCCGAGGTTCTCATGCTGGAATTAATTTCTTCAGAATTTGGTATTTCTTCTGTGTTTTCTTTGTCTGGCCCAATTTCTTCCGAGGTTCTCATGCTGCATCCAATTTCTTCAACATTTGGTATGTCTGACCCAATTTCTTCAGAATTTGGTATGCTTGTCCCAATTTCTTCAGAATTTGGTAAGTCTGACCCAATTTCTTCAGAATTTGGTAAATCTGGCCCAATTTCTTCAGTATTTTCTTTGTCTAGCCCAATTTCATCCGAGGTGCTCATGCCGGATCCAATTTCTTCAGAATTTATCATGCCTGATCCAATTTCTTCCGAATTTCTCATGTCTGATCCAAATTCTTCCGGATTTCTCATGTCTGATCCAAATTCTTCCGAATTTCTCATGTCAGATCCAATTTCTTCAGAATTAACTTCGTTAATATTTTCCAGCTCAAATCTTTGGTCGACCCTTATCTCCTTGCTATTTGTTTCTAATTCGACGATTGTTTCTTTATTTTTAGTAGCTTCGAGATCATTGTCAATACTAGCTGAATTTGATTTCGTCTCTTTACTTATATTAAGTTTGTCGGGGTGGACTTCACTATCAATCTTGTTTATAGCATCATCTTTCTCTTTCAGAGTCTCGGGAACATTGTGGTTAGGATCGGCAAAGCAAGATTCAGTCTCCATATTTACAGCATCCTCATCCGGCGAATTGTTTTCTAATTCACTGTTAACACTACTATCGTCTTTGTGTGTGACAGTTTCTTTGTTTGTATTTTCTACTTCTATACTTTGGCTTTGTTTATCGTCTACAGAAATATCCTTTCTTATATTTTCTTCATTTTCGATAGGAGCTATATCTACATCTCTATTAAAAGTTTTTAAACCTGATTCGTTATCAATAAGTTCCAATTCTAGATCGCCAGTGCTGTTCAATGGAACATTATTTTTTGGTTTATCTGTAATAATAACTAAAGTACTGTTACCATTATCTGTATTACTATTTTGCAAACACCGTGCAGTTTCTTTATTTTGCACGCCTTCAGAGATGAGATTACTGGTGGTTTTCAGTGCCTTTTTATTGCCTTCTTTCTCTTTCAAAACTTGTGATTTGTTAACAGCTTCAGAAGACACCTTCTTTAAAGTATTCTTCACCTTTTTGTGTTTGACTCTTGAAGTGAGTCCCAAAAACAGTTTACGATCCTTTAGCTTCTGCTCCTGCGTTTTGATAATGCGTAGTATTCGTCTCATCGATCGTCCCATCAGTAACCTTTTCCTTTCATCGCTAATTACTTTCTTAGAACCCGGTTTTCTTGGAGTTTTCGGCGTTTTCTTACGATCATCCCCATCTGCTGCGTTCTTTCTCAGGGACACCTTTTTCGATACCTATACAAAATCCACAAAATATATGACAACAATGACTTTATGTTTGTCGATCCACCAATTACCCTTGAACAGTTACACAATGTGCAACAGAATTTAATTTTTTAAGATATTGACGGACAATAATTATTAAAGAATTTTTAAACATATCTCACCTTCGGTAAATTAGCTTTAGTCTTTTTGGATGAGATTTGGGCGGTCGGATTTTGGGCGGATTTGGGCGGTCGTCCACGTTTTCTTTTGACTTCTGGGGGTTTGCTAATTTCTTCATCACAAGTCTGCTTGGTTCCTTGAGACTGCTGCGAATGTTGCGACTCCTCATCTTCCTCTTCATTCCATTCATCCTCTTCGTCGCATTCATATCCTTTCTCCACGCCATTATCTTCGATTTCTTCCAACGGTTGTGTATCAGGGAACGTTGCAAAATCCACGTTAACGTACTTAAGCTCATAATTCTTGAAGAATTTCGCTACACCGGTGTCAACTAAGTCTTTACAGAGTTTCTTAAGATCATCTGTCGTCGTCCATGAGCAGATTGAGTTGACTCTGGGGCTGCTGACTATCGAATGAAAATCCAAGTATAAATCTTCTGGGAACTTAAGAGTTGCCGCAGATTCCCATAGTGTATGATCTCTAGTGGAATCTGTATCAGCTTCTGGAAATAACCGGTGGTATAATGACATTTGCGGATGTAGCGAATGAGCAGTCAATACGAGTTGAAATGATGTAGATGGATGTTCTTTAAACATTTCAGCCATTTCTAAATACTTTGACGATAATTCCTTGAGGCATTCCAATATTTCTTCTGTATTAATATTCTTGGCACTAGTTTTTTCTTCGATCTGATTGATAGCCAACATCACGGCACAAACATAGACCTCAATGTATTTTAATCGAATAGCTTCTGACGGTAATGACGCCTGTAAAAGATCGGAATAGAAATAATTTCTCATATTATTTCAGCCGCGGTTTGTACATTTTTGTTTTAGTTAGGCAAAACATGTTTGTCCCTCTGGTAAGTACAGGAATATAAAATTTGTGTATACGTTAATACGTTGGCAGCTAATAACTCCAGAACTAGACTAGATTACTAGGTAGAGTAGAACTATTAAAGTGGTTACTGATTACTGATTACATGGAAATACAGACGCAC
>JABASI010005021.1:0-13000 GCA_019776505.1 Tomocerus nigrus | reverse complement strand
TCAAGTATAATGTGATGTGGAATTAGTGAAGCTGGAATGAAATTATTTTCAGAGCTTTAGGAATTTGCATGGCATTACTTAGCTTTGTGTCTCAGATATAGCTGACATGGTAGTGAAGAGGGTCGAGACTCTTTTAATTTAAGTAGAAGACTTCTTGAGAGTTTTTCGAGTCAAGTGATGTTGCTTTTTGAAAGGATATAATATATGCTACAATAATACTGATATATGTATAGCTGGATTGAGGCTTTGCTCCTCTCTCTCTCTCTCTCTCTCTCTGCCTTTCATTAAGGAAGATAAGTCGAGTGAGTTGAGTAGATTAGTATTCTTTTTATGCAGAAAAAAGTCTAAAGAAATCCTCCAGCAATTTACTTTATTCTCGAGCTTTTGAATTAGTGAGTTTTTACAAGAGCAAAGAGCATTTGCTTATTCCTAATGCATTGTATTGTTCTACTTACATGTTAAATAAGTTAGGGAAAAGTAAGCTGTAGTGTGCCATAAAGAGTTAAGCCAAGCCACCCCATTGCAATTTATACAGAAAAAAGGTCTCTGACTGTCTGACATAGTTTTTTTGCTATAAATATTTGCCTTTAGAGGTATTAGTTTATTTTCCTAGGGTTTTTGTTGCTGGTTTTTTAATGCTTCTCTGTTTAAACTAAAGTTTCTCTAGCATGCGTAAGACATGACACGTTTACGTAACTCTGTATATAGAAGTAAGGAAAAGCCATACAGACATTCCACGTAGTGTAGAAGGGAGGAACATGCATGTTATGTCAGGAAAAGAGATTTTCTATCTTTCTATTCATACGTACTTTTGCTCACTACATACAAAGATCAAGAACAGTTGAGTTGCGCCAGTCCATACTATAATGTCTGTTTTGAATAGTTGAACAAATTGGAGCATTAAGGATAGTAGGCTAGGCAAAAACATTGGACAATAAAATTGTTGGAGAAAAACGGAATAATGTTCAAAATGTACCTATTTACTGTTAGAGATAATGTGGTAGGTACTACTCTATTCCTTCCCCTTCTTTCTAGTTGTACTATAAACAGAATAGAAATTCTATGACTTTGTATGTAGATATTCCTTCTTTTTGGGAAAGAAAGAGGCGAGGGAATGAAAATGAGGAGAAGGTAATTGAATGGAATGAGATGGGATGAATTTAAGTAGGAAATGTTCAAATTAAGATACATGAACCAGTTGGTTTCATTCAAATAATAAAGTTACGTATGCCCCACTCGATTTGGTAGTTTGGGACTGTTTCCCTCTCTAGTGGGCGAAGAAACTAGGCTACTAGTGTACATGTACTGGATATTAAATTGATTTACTCACTCACTCTCCTATTCTCCATTCTACTACTAGTACTCCTTCGTGAATAATTGTGTTACACTGGCATTGTAGCCAAATAATATGAATCAACTATGTAAGACAGAGTATCTACTTCTAGTACTACTGGATTTCCTTTTAGTTACTTACTTAGCTTGGTGTGGTAAGACAAGACAAGCAAACGAACCATAAGGAGGCTAATTCAGTTAAGCAAACATGAGGATATGCCTAAGTATAAAGTACCTTTAGGTTTAGGCAAGCATATTTAGTGTAGAGAATGAGAAAGCTGAATGGAGACTGATAAGACTAAATACATTTTGCCACTGCTGCGTATTCTGCAAATTGAGAATAGGTATGTATGAATATATAGTAAAGAATGCATACTATTTGTATAAGTCAAATCTGGTTTCGTTTGGAAAGAGAGTTTATGTTAGCGAAGCTCGAGACTGATTTAGATTCTCTGCAATCTGAGTACACATAATACATGAGACTTGATTTGATTAGAGACTCATTCACTGAGCTTTGAAATTAGATGCTCTGCTCCTACTTCCAAACCAGACAATCAAAAGAAGACGCCTTTCTCGACCTAGACTTATCTAGTATTCATTAGCATTTATATAGCCCCCTACTAATGGGGTAGGAGTGAAAACATACATAATACGCAGCGAGAAAGTAGGCGTGGCTCGGATATGTCTCTCTCTCTCGCTCTTGATTCACTAATAATATTGTTCAACATATTTTAGAAACATGTTTTATACATGTAAATAGTGTGTCTGCTATATTTCTATCTCTGTATCTAGGCTGAGCTAGTGAGCTGACTGATATAGGTTATTGTAATTTAGGATATTTTATTATCCTATAGATTTTAGTTAGACGTGTTGACTGTATTACGAGATTTTAATGTCGCTGCCTATGAAATATAGAGAAATGGTTGTAGGGTAACATTACTATAAAGGATGTTGAAGAGAAATAACGGGAAGAAAGTAGAGACGGCTGTAGATTTCAACGAAACTAGATTTCCTGATTGAATTAAAGGGAAAATCTTGAATGGAGGACAGGAGAGAATGCTACCAAATTACTAAATAGTTGGAGAAGCATATTAGACGAGCGACATGTCTCCTGTCAGCTAGATTTGAACAATCTCGACATAGTTTACTTAATAGTTGACAGCTGAAAAGACACATTAATATATAAGGCATTTTTGCGTAAGAGAATACGGGAACAGAGCTTCATTTAACTTACGGTGATCTATTCATATTAGTTTCATGGAAAGAATGCATTGTTCAAACACATTCTTTCTGTATAAACGTGTTTTTGAGCAGCAATTTCTAGCAGACGTTATTACCATGTCCAATTTATTCTGGAAATAAGTGTTGCAGGCATGACGTGTATTTTTACAATCTGGAAGGTAATTTAGTAGCATTCTATTTACTTAGGTATTCAAAACATTTTAGAGATAGAGATATAACATAGGTATTATATTTCTGAAGGCCAACAATACTAAAGAAGACAGAATTTATTTCGTCCTTCAATTACAATAATTCAGAAGTATCTACTGCTATTCTTGTTTAAAATATTGAATCGGTCACAGCACAGCCGCATTAACTAGAATTTTCGGTACCAAAATAATTTTGGTCCCTATTAAAATGCTGCAGTGTGTTTATTCAGTACCTTAAGGGTCCCACGTATTTATATGGCACAAAATGAAGAAATCTTGTGTGGCTATACTGATACGCGTGGATATTTAGAGATGGGTCGGGAAGAATATTATACAAGATAAAAAATGGCAAAAGAGAAATTGAGTTGAATCAAGTGGGACGGAAGAAAATCAGATAAAATGAATTGGAGAAGCCAGTAGAATACTGATGAAATTTTGTTGGAGAGAATGGAAGGCAGGGCTTTTGTAAAAAAAAAGAGATATTGAATTTAGATAGAGATAAATAGACTACTATTTCAATGCACAAGCCATAAGCTAGTATAGGTAGAGTAGACCTTGTATGAGAAAGGAGAGTAAAAATACAAACTGACAGAAAGGGCTTGACGACTAGAGATAGGGAATTGAGGAGGTACACTTTTATTGTTAGTGACTGGCGGAGAAAGGGTGAGGTACGACGGTGAAAGGTCGGTGAAAGTTTGGGGAAAGTCTACAGATAAATGGAAATCTGAGCCAGGATGCTGATATGGAAGAACAAATAAAAGAAAAAACAACTTGACCTATTATTTTAACCAAATTCTGCAAAAGTTACAATAGGTAAATGTAATATATCCTAGCATACTTTGTATCCATCCTTGAAGATAAATGAATTTCCAATACTTGTTTTTGCTGAATATGCGCACTATATTTACGTAGAACAGTTTTTAATGGGAAAAGTAAGAGTTTCGTACAGATGTAATATGGATGTAATGTATACCTGTGCTATGTAGATTTGGTAAAAAGTGATGCGTCCTCAAAATACCGTTTGTTTGCTATCATATGAATGAATGAAGGAAATGGAAGGGTTTGAAGTATATTGTCTTATCTGAGTTAACATGACTGGGCTAGTCTAGGGATCTATTTTAAGTTGAATTTGAGTCAATAAGATTGGTACATAAGAGGAGCTCCATTTCTTTTGTCTACTGGATGGAAATTGTAAAAGTGGATGGTTATGAGGCTGAGAAGGGAAGGAATGTGAAAAGTCGGAAGAGAGCCCTTTTAGAGATATGTTTTTAGGTAGCTACGTCATATTTGGGGAAAGATTTGCTCGTCCTCTTATCTTTCCTTATTTCCATTTCTACTACGAGTTGGAAGTTGAGTAGAAAGGAAAGGGAAGATGCTGCCGTCGTCACTTGCCCATGGTTTTGTTTGGTAAGCTATATCTTCAACTACTTAGGTACAATACAGTAAAAGTAGTTCGCACTTGTTCTGAAGAGCTTGGGACAAGAAACGGTGCGGTCTCTTTGCAACTGTGCAAGTGTGTTGACTGAGCTCCGTTCTCTAGTAGTTCTCTTAAAGTTACGGCTACAGCTGACTAAATACATGAAATCTAAAAAGCTTTGTTCTTTTTGGCCGATCTGCAAGAGTTTTTCGCTGCTTCACTGGTTTTGGTTAACTTATTTCTCTGCCCATCTGTACTCTTACTATTATTATTGACTCTGTATCCATTTTCTATGTACACGTACATGGATAGTCGAGAAGGTAGTCTAAAAAGTGTATCTTATTGCATTGTTAACTATAAATAGTAGTAGGGCATTTCATATTATATAAATAGTAATATCAAATTGGTCCAGACTTTTAGAAATATGTATGTATAAGAAGTAGGATATCTGCGTGTTGCACTGTATATACTTACTTACGTTCGTAGAACTTGAATTTAGCTTGGTGTTGAGTCTGGGGATTTGGAAATCTGGGAAATGAGGCTATCGATCCAGTTGTGATCCTTGAGAACACTAGGATATGTAGTAATGGGGAAGCGAAGGGAACCGGAGGAAAGAGAGAGAGAGCATCGCAAA
This sequence comes from Tomocerus nigrus, assembly GCA_019776505.1. NCBI lineage: Eukaryota > Metazoa > Arthropoda > Collembola > Entomobryomorpha > Tomoceridae > Tomocerus > Tomocerus nigrus. Next base: position 8,187 of record JABASI010005021.1, on the reverse strand, counting down.
GAGGAAACGGAAAAACCGAAATGAAATCCATGGACAAAGATATATATAGTATATATATATCCACAAGGAGGGCTAGCTCCCTACTTTTAGTTTTACTTTATATTGCATCTTTTAGCCTTCGTTCTTGTTTTTAATGTCTACTACTGCATTACATTATCTACTGCACTATTGTACAATATATTTATAAACAACTGCCTACACTTCTATTTTCTCTATTACGAACAATAAGAGTTAAACAGGAAAAGTGGCAGGTTTTTGTGGTTTCTTTCGCATAGTTCTAAAACAGTGGCTATATAGTGAATTGTGTATATAAAAAAACCTGTTTACTAATGTTCTATACATATTTATATGCACGGAGAAAGTGGCTGCTAGTTAGGAAAGTGTGCTCCTGCATTCGTCCTCCTTATTTGAAAAGTTACAAGAGTACGGGAAATGAAAGAGCCAGGGTTGTTAGAAAAAGAGATAAGCTTTAACTTTCTAATGTACCTTAAGTGAATTCTTCTTACCTTGTGGAATACGTACGTGCAATGAAGATATAGTTCTATTGTTATGTTATGAGCAGCATACGTACGTTGTGTGCTTTGTAAGTAGCCAGTACAGAAATTGTTGTTGTCGGACTGAAATTCAGATACAGCTGTGCAAGGTAGGCAAATACTTTCCTGTACAATAATAGCAAGGACTTACACCAACACTCTTCTGTTAGAAAGCTACAACAAATAAATATAGAAAAGATAAATAGATTGCATGTTCTCAACGTGCGTCTTATCCTTAGGGCTCTATATATAATAGCAGCTCTGTGTATGTGTGTGTACCTATTGTAAAGTTTCTGTGTGTGAAACTAGAATGCAGTCAGCATTTGTACGGTTGGGAAAGAGTCAAGAAGGGAATTTACACACGTCTTTTTCTGTACGCATACGTGAGAGTTGTCTTTAGTGCTAGTGCCTATTCCAATCTCTCGGCACGTAGCGGCTAGCAGTTTCATATTAAAAGAGAATCTATATAACTTATGTCTAGAGTGGAGATAGAGTAAGACAGGCAGGTAAGAGTCACTACTTACTTATTGCCTGTCTTGGCTTAGTATTTCAGTTTATACGCAGTTTACGTAACGCGTAATAGCTGCGGAAAGTAGTTTTCTCTGAGCTATGTCAACTCATATCTGTCTTGACTTGTCTCCTCTCTTCTCCTCTAATGTACCTGCTTATTTCAAAGTCAGGATTTTCATATGACTCTACTACTTACTCTACCTTACTCTTACTCGCTATGACATCAGAAGAATATTTTCTTTTTTTAAACTTTCGGCTTTTGCACCAGAGTTTTATCAATGTGAAAGGATATTTGTAAGTATGAGGAGTTGTGTTTACAGTACAAACAACGGGTAGATATGAAATGTGACGCGTTCTCTTAGCCTGGCCGGGTACTCTTATACTCTTCTACTAAAGTACACCATTATAGAGCCAACAGTTAACGAGGTGTGCGGTGTTTGCATTTACATAAAGTTAAGGTAGCTCGACGCGGCATTTCTGTCCTTGGCTCCTTGGTGTCTTCATGCTCTTGCTCTTGCATAGGAAGGTGTTATATTTTATGGCTGCTTATTCAGTCTGTTCCACTCAAATTCTCAAGGTAAGGTGGCAAGGGTAGGAAACTTATTGGCTTAGCCTCATTGGAGATCCCTATCAAATACACTCACTCTCCTTCTTCAGCCGACGAATTTAGGAGTTTGTAGCTATTTGCATAGACAAGTGAAACGAGAAGCTCTGTGCATAATCTTTTACCATTGCACCGTGTCTGCTTTTGAAGGATTGCTTATTCTAAATTACCCCTTTTCTACATTCAACCGAATTTTCATAAGGACCCCTGATCAACTATTGGATGGTAGTGTAATGTCATTATTCTAATTAACAACACCATTACTCTAAATGTGGTATTTCTTGTATTGCAAAATAAGCTATGCAATTGCATTAATCTAAGAAATGTATCTTATATGTTGACATTAAAATGTAATAGAGCTAGGGACCTATAATATGTATAGGTAATCTCTTATGTAAATGTTATGCGAAGATACAAATGGGTATAGTTTTATTCGTAAAGTGTAGGAGGTACAATAGCCGTTAGATTGGCTATAAAGATTGTGTGTGAGCCGAGTGCAAAAATAAAATTAGAGAGTCTGTAAAAAACGTATTTAGAGAATGTCGTCTGAAGTGGAGGGAATTTACGTCACGGCGCGCCAACTCTGCCCATGTCACTAGTCAATTTAGTTTACAGAGAAGTCTAAAACAAGTAGCTAAGTATAGCTACGGATGTGTATTATATGTCGTGGATATGAAAGTTGGAGAGTAAATGCAGGACTATTAAAGGGCGAATAGTACAGAACAAAGAAAAAGAGAACTGCTGAAGTGGGAGGTTGGGAGTTGGTTGGTTACATTAGTTTGCAAGGCAGGAAGAATGAAGTCTCATCTCAATTCAGTCGCTCAAGTTTCTGTCAGATGAGAGCTAAAGGTGAAAAAAGTGAGGGAGCCAGGACGGATGACTTATACAGTGTATTGTGCTCATTATTATACGTCTGTAGTTAGGGATGGATGTAAAGCATGAACAAATTGTAGTCGTTGCGAAAGAAAGCGACATACGCCTACAACAGCCAACAAGGGATATAAATTGACCTTTGCACAGTTTGTGAAATCAAGGCGTAAATCATGTGAAGAGCTTCTTTGTGACATTTTGATGACTTGGCTTTTGTAGCTACGCCTAGTTTGGGTTAGTGAGACTATGAATAGATACAATATCGTCATTGCCCACCTAAATAACTACTATATACGACACAAATGAATACATATCCCAGACAGAGACACATTATAATCGGAAAAGAAGGAAAAAGTCGTCGAAACGGTAGAAGGGAAAACGGGAGCTCACACTCTGTTCCCGTTGACTTGTTTTATTCTAGGCAGTTGAGTGGATAAGGAACTGAGGTGACTAACTTACTTGGCTTCATTTTCAGTTCCGTGTGAATTGGAGTGGATGTGAGAGAGGGAGAGAGGCCAGGGAGACCATCATTTACTTATCCAGCACAAACTTTCAATGATATCAAAATAATGAAGCATAGGCTGTCAGACTGTGGTGAAAGTATCACTTTCCTTTTATATTGCTATTGGTATATGCATATACTTTCATTATAGTCTATAGAAACTACCATTATTACTTTGGTGAAACACTACATGAAAGGAACAGAAAATATAGTGTTCACTTTCATCAGATTAAATTGCATTATTTTTCGCGATTCTACTTGGAAATGGCAGCGTATATCTATATAATGGGATTTGATATGATCTATATTACTTAGGACACACAAGCGTGCTGTGATAACATTGCAGCTCTCACTTATGATTTGTTTTCATTGCCTTGACACATATTTTTGCGCATTGAGATTGGGAATCAAATCCAAATAGCAGTTCTTCCCGACAAAGATTCTACCAAGGTTAAAACTCTGAAGATGAAAGTCATTGCTTTCACATCCAGAATACTCTTTGCTTTTGGGGGAAGTTTAATTAAAATTTTTGCATGTATCGTGTATGTAGAAGATTATTATGGTTTCTGTATCATCGTTGTAATTATTGTGTACAAGAGGCAAATGTTTACTTTATTACTAGTAAACTAGTACAAAGTACTACGTGGTTATGTATGTATTTACTAGGAGCAGAACGTAATAACTCAAGGATAGGATTTCAGTGATCTTCTTAAGTTTCAAATTAGGTGGGTGGATGTTGATGGATTTATAGATTGTTTTTCCCCATCTCCTTTCTTTGCTCATGTTTATTTTCTCGTGAATTTAATATAGCTTGGAGAAAGGAAGGAGAATGTCTACTAATGGGATGCCATAGAACACAGCAAGGTATATTGTAATTGATAGTACGCAACGTAATTTCCACAACGTAAGACGTACATGAGTCGTTTTATTTAAAAAAGTATTTTAGAGATTACAACGAGATAGAATGAGTAGGAAGGATGGAGCCAACGGGCTATTATTTTCCTTCTCTACCAAGCGGAAAGGAGTTGCTGGTGCTTTATGAGATGTTGCCCGTGAATTATGTGGAAATCTTTCATTTAAGTATGTATGAAATGCTTTAATGTAGCTTCTGCATTTGTTAGGCTTTTCTTAACGTCTTATTTCACTGAAGACATAGGACATTCAGAGGATGCTACAAAGAATGATATGTTCTCCTCGTTTTTCTCTTATTATTTCCTTCACTATCGCATATAAAGTGCTGTTACTAGTTACTATGTTAAGAATGTAGTTCAATCCCACCAAAGTCGGCAGTACGGCAGTGCTTATTTTTGGAGAGGCCTTCTGATGGAGTGTTTTGGCCTGCTGTTGATATAACCTGAGAAATAGGACTGGATACTGGATGTACGAATCTTTGTGAGAGAAAGAGAAAAGAAAGTGATAAATATCGCAGCTAGTGGACAAAGAAAAATAATAAAGTGCGCTCGAGCAACTGAAAAAACAAACGCAACCATTTTTATTATTCTTTTGCTGTATTAAATGGAATTACGGTGTCTGTTTATTTATTCCTTGCGATATCATTTAGGTATACTAACATAGTCTTGTGTAGGTGGTAGTGTCTCAAACTAGTATTTTATAACTCACATAATGAAAGTAAGGATAATATGAAGTTATAAAAATTATAACCACAACTTGACTTTTAAAACATCATTTTTCAAACACTTACTATTTTCATGGACTATCGTATTAAGAAATTGTAAATAAAGTTAAATGAACCTTAGCGGAGAGTTAAATACATTTTGCAGGTGTAGTGTATATAATCAAATTATCTAAACTTTTCGGTCATCAACTATGTAAAAGAGGTAGTAATGCTAGTTTATCTGTAGTATTTTTGTTAATGCTGCTTTTCCTGCATTTGTCTGAATTTGCATTAAAAAATAAAAAATTTTGCAGAGAAAGAATTTCATTTTAGTTGAGTAGACCAGATTCACCAGAATGTTCAGACTTTTACTGAATTTTCTATTGAATCGATAGTGTTGGTAACTCTAGTCTGGGAGATAATATTTTAGTTCAGGGAATAATTATATATGCAATATACGAGTGAGTTATCCATTAGTAGTTATGTAATGGAAGCCAGAAAAAGAAATGAGGGATATGGGATACTTCTACCAGTGAGACATAAGAGATATTAGCTAAACGCGCCTCGTTCTTTCCTGGTAAATATTCCAGCGTACATAGAAGTTCTACTCTATATGGCTCACACAAGTAATTGCGTTCAACGAAAGAGAATTAGAGACAGATAAATGTAGGAGCATCGTTTTCCTATGACGGTGATTTTAATTAAATGATCTCTGATGAGCATAAAGGGAGCGGGAATCGAATAATATGGAGTAATTCTGCAGATAGGATTGAAATAGGGATTTCATTTTGGGCTTTTGTTCAGTAGTCAGTAGGTTACCCACATTATTATTAATGCAGCCCATAGTAAATTATAATATAGGTGGTTCTAGGTAATAATTATACTGACTACAGATAGTAAAGAATGAATGTGAAATAGACAAAGTATGCGTTTTAGAGTGTCGAACAATTTTAATGGAAATATGAAGTCTGCACATCACTCGCAGCTATATGTTTATGAGAATATCAGTCATTATTCGTTTATTCGGTAGCTGAAATATACGAATACTATACTGATCTAATTTAAAGCCTTATATGGGCATGATGTGGGAAAATTATTAAATTATAATATCCTAATTGGAAATAGCTATTAACTTTGTTGAAGGAATATTTGAAGAATATGGTGCCAAAGTATACTTTTGTATGCATATCCTAGTGTTTTATGATATGAAACGTTAGAAAACAGTATTGCAGATGTAGAAGGCTGCTACTTACTGCCTTCTGCTAGTAGTGTGATAGTACCGGTTTATGCTACATTTACATTTATCTGACATATCCTCGTTATCGGTCAATTACTGATAAAGCCAGCCAGGATACAAAGAAATGAAGAGTTTGTTATTTACTACTATGTAGAAGGATTTTTACAATGTTATATACGGAAGCACTTGCGCAATTGCATTGCGGCAAATTCTGTAGGCTCCTAATGTTATCATCACTCATGTACCTATGTGTGTACTCGATAATGCTCTCGCCTAGCTAGTATCTCTAGTTTCTAGAATGCATATTATAAGGTACCTTATTTTCTGCAAGCAAATGCATATTATTTCTGCATTGCATAGAATGAATCTGGACTTATAATGAAACTGTGAATTTTCTGATCTAATGAAACCAAAACGCTCTAGACAGGGTGTGCTTTACGGTTTCATCTACTAATGTAGCTCTAATGATTCCCATTTTTCACCAATAGCCTGATAATGTACGGATATTCTGAACTAACACCAACTGATTACTTCAGGTTGTGTCGGTATGTGCCTTGACATGAAACGTATATACCATGCAATATTACACATAATCCAGAAATAAAAATACATTTTATTTCCTGGGAGTGGTATTGTTGTGTGTTTACGTGGATATTTTCACATAGAGTTGCTCTAAAATGTCCTTTTATTGAGGCGTAATTGAAGGCGCTTACAAGAGTTTTGCATTAAAGCAGGAGGGAGTCTGCAGATGAGTAGTTAGTGGGCGATTGAATCTTTGGCGAAGATGCATTATTTTCTATGCTATACAAAATAGCTATCTATATATTATTTGCTATGTTGAGTAAACGAATAACTACAGTGACTTTATGTACATTTGTAGGAGAAGGCGAGCAAATGGGAAGAAAACGGAGTGATTGATGGCCTTACAACGAATGGAGTGCTGTTACTACATGTGAAGGGATCCTTCGTGGGAGGGAACGCAAAGCCACTGCCTTGGAGAGAAGTTTCCGTTAACGGAGGCCTTTACACTATGCGGGAGTCTCGCTCTGCACCACAAAAAGGCAAAAAAATGGAGAATGAGTCCAATGTACTGGAAGATGGGTCCATGATTGACCTTTGTGGGGTCACATTGCTATGGAGGTCAGCTGAAGGCTTAGAAAAATCACCAGTAAGTGTTTTGAGCATCACCATTTTTCTTAACGCAAAAGAACTTTGTATGTCTATGTTTGTGTATGTATGTCCTTATAATATTATTATGTAGATAGTATTATAGAAACAAGTATTATATTCGCACGTGGATTTTACATGTATAGCAGGTGTAATTTCCTACGATATATTATTCTTATCTCAGTTTTCATCCACAAAAGTTTATAATGCTCCATGATTGATGATATGGAAAAGAGACAGATTTTCGTACGAAGATGCTCCCTTTTCGTACTTGTGCAATAAGAAGGATTAAACTTTAGGAATACTATTCTATCCTTAGGATAATGTACTGTCACCATACTGTCACAAACACTTAACAGTGTGGGAATTTATGTTGGAAAAAGTTAAACTGTGTGTCATTTGATCGTAATGATATAAATGAGAAACTCTCGAAATTAATGAACTTTTGAAGATCCAATCAGAAAGTAATTTTATGCAATTAAGAAAGAGGGGTTGCTCTACTTCCTATGAGATTTTCATTAAATATTCTTCAGAAACTTTATTTCTCTTCCTATATGTGTAGATGAGTGTGCAAAAGCAACTCGAGCTCAAGTAGATACAGTAAAAATGATTTTGGTTGCTACAAGTCTGAATTTTTAAAGATGTGCTCAATTAGGGATTTCTTTAACCAATGTAACATTTTTTATAAATCAATGCTTTACAAGCTAGAAGACTTGATTAACGAGAGGAATAATATCCCTTTCATTTTGGTTAGATGTACTTCTGCTGGTAATTATTAGGTTGAAGAGCAGCCGTTAGCAATTAGTGTTTTAATTATGTAGCGCAGAAGGAATGTATGTACGTACATTTGCACATGGTGCTGGTGCTACTTCGCTGTACTCTCCGAGATTATTCCTGCTCTGCATAAGATTGAATTGCGTTTCTCTTTCACATGCATGTGTTTTAATTATTTATGAAAATGCATAATGGTAATTGGCCATTGGCCACAGAATGTGAATTTCTTTCATTAATTAATTATCTTTGTAATGGAAACAGACAAGACGCGAACTGGAGAGAATGTTGGACCTTGTAAATGCTGGAAGACCACAGTGCCCTGTAGGACTGAACACTCTTGTTGTAGGAAGAAAAACGAATTCATTGGATAGAGAA
>JABASI010005020.1:0-13004 GCA_019776505.1 Tomocerus nigrus | reverse complement strand
CAATTACGACGGGGACCAATTACAGCGGGACCAATTACAAAGGGGACCAATTACTAGTGGGGACCAATTACGATGTTACCACGTAATTCATAGTAATGGATAGAAATGTATCATTTCAATTTTGCATGACGAATAAAAATAATGCAAATTAATGCAAAAGATTGGAATGGGAAAGCGACTGATTGTGATATACAAATATATTTACTTAGACAACTTAGAGAGAAGTTTGGCGCATTGACATCCGAACATGACGATCCCACCGACAATGTTGACGAATGTTTTGAGACTTTTTATTTCATTTCTCCCTGGCTGATTTTGTAACAAAGACAAAAATTAGCTGGAAAGTGACATCTGCTCGGAGATTATATACTCACCCTCTATGCCATTGGGGATAACTATCAAAACAGCTCTTCTAACCACCACCCAAGACAACACTGATGAAATGTACGCTACGCTACATGTTAATGACATTTTGTGTTTTCACGCATACAAACCACACCAAATTTTTCCACGTATATTTTCCAGAACATCTTGACTTTCCCTTCGGTAAAAGTGAAAGTCAAGTGAAAATTTCGTTTACTGAAAAATACCGGAAAACCATTTAGTTGTCATTCGATGAAATTACTGCCATTCATTTGTTAGACTGTCATTTCATTTGCTGAGATTGTTAGACTGTCATGTGGAAAATCATTGAGTGAATTACGGAAGACGTTCATTAAATATATTCAGGAGAAAATTGGGTCACAGATTACCACTAAAGGACAACATGTATTTGGTGTATTTGAACCCATTCTGGACGCTGACCATGAATTTGTTAGTAAAATGTTTGCAACTGGCGAATATTATATTAAGTAAGGTACCTATACCAAAACGTCATGTACAGAGCTACACACTTCATGAATTAGATCTTAGTCTGCTATTTAAGGTCGGAAAACTACAGACATACTTTATCCAATAACATTGTGAGTAGAATGGCCATTAATATAATTCTAGATAATGTCCTATGTGGGGAGACTCGATCTATGCACAAAATCAATACCGCACACCGATGCGATTTTTATACATAGGTACCCTACTTTATATACAGAGCGCAAGGTTCCTTCTTCTTGCTCAAAAATCATATTTTATGGTTGCTGGAAATAATATAAGCAAGCATAAGCACAATTAAAGCTTAATTTGTAACGACAGCTACTCTCTAAAAATCCACCTGTTCTAATCATCCATGTCATCCACTACTCACTCACCTGACTTGTTTGTTTGAATTCGTCAACTTAACAAGTAAAACTGTTATCCATGAATGTATGAATATTGATAATATATTGGTAATATAATGGTTCAATCATATTATACTCGTTGACCTTTTGTAACATTGCAACTTAAAAATCTTGAGTCAATACAGCACATCATGCATCAGCAGGTGTTTAGCATTTCTAACGGAGGTATCGAGAGATAAAACGAGCTGAGATAAGTCACTATCCACCTGTTGCAGCACTCAACTCTATCCAAATTCAATACTCGATATCACGTACTTATGCAGACCATAAAATGATCACCTTCACCTAATACTAGAATAATAGACTTAGTAAAGAGTATATTATATCTCTGACTAGAATACGATACAAAGCTAAGCACTATACAGCAATTTTCCAGACTGTCACATGTCGCATTTTGCACATCATAGCTTTTACCTTCCAATCAAATCGAATCCAACTTCTGATTCAATTATGTCAACACTCATTTCTGACATAATATTTAGATATTTCTCATTCCTATTCATTTTGAACTATTATTAGAGGAGATAGAAAGTAAACGGAATGCTTAGGTAAATTTTTATTTCTTGTAGATGCATCGCTTTTTGCACGTAATGTATTAATAGTATCCAAAAGCTAGTGGGATTTGAAGGTCGACCCCACTAAGCTACGCTTACTATGGTTGGTAGATAATAATTATTACCTCGATTCTAACCATTTCATGAATTACCGTGGTTGTGCCTGTGCCTATTCAGATCCAACCATTGCATTGCTTCCTAGAAGTCGACTAGGCTTTCTTACGTATACTAGATTACTAAGATTACCTATACTCATATTTATCATCATGACAGATGTAGCAGGCTTAATCTTGGGAAAAGTTGTTTTATTCCCAAAAATATATATACATATCTACTTAATTATGAGCTTTATTCCATCTCTCTGCAATTACTCTACTGTCAACGAGTGACTGGTATTTGAGTAGCTTTCAAGAAACTACAAAGCGCATATTGTCACTGAACGTGTCACAGTAAAGTGTAAAGAAGTCACTTCCAAAGCAGATGATTATAATAGGTAACGTAAACGAACAGTTTAATATGGTATTCTTTCAGTTCATTTAAAGTATACGTTCATAGGTTGACAAAAAAGTCTCATTGAAATATACGATGAGCAGTGGATGTGGACATTCCCACCTGTCAATATGCTTTAACTTATCTCATACACCTGTTAAACTGGGGGATCATGGTACTTGCACATGCACAATGTACCTGTTACCTGTTATGGTCGTATACATATGTATACCGACATAAATAGATAAGCACATTAGTTATCAGATTTGTAATGCAGTCATTCATAAGCAGATACTAAATGAAAAGTCAATTTTTCGATACCTACAATAATCAATCACTTACATGTAGTAGTGATATCTATCCCATTTTCAGTTCAAGTCTAGTCTTTACGCTGTCACTGACGGTACTAGGTTTTGTCTTCAAATTATAAAAGGCAGTGACAGGCTAAATTATTTTTGATTCAACAGTTTCTTCTGCATATTTTTTGTTAGAATTATTATTGTGAAGTTTTTAATAGAATAGCGCAAAGCGTTCATATATATGTGACCGATTATATTGTGATATTCATTTAGTTTTCTTTCCCATTGAACGGAAGAAATTATCATTCGAATCTTTCAACGTAAAACAGAATCAATAGCATATACTTTGTCAGCTACAGCTCAATTACTAGTTCTACATCATAATCATGTCTTTAACGACAGGAAACGCCATGGATAAAAAATCTTTTGAAGTGGATACTAAACTAGAAATGGAGTCAGAGAAAGCCTCGTCACCTTACGACGATAACTCATTAAAGAAAACTGCATATGAAATTCCACCTACCACAGCTCCTTTGTATGACAGCTCTGTACATGTGTCACCAGATCCTCAACCAATGACAAAAGGAAAAACTATTTGGTCTAAAGATTCCTCTAATTTAGGTGCATTTGATGCTAGTCACTACAAAATGTCTGAAAGTGACGAAAACTTAATTCCCAATGGGTAAGTATTATAAAACATCCAACTGCTAATACTAAGAGACTTTTGTTAAGCTTTCCAATTATATTCCATTGCATGAATTTTTAATATCTGGCCACTATCTGACCATTAGTACGATTTCGTGTCGTGAATAGTTTTTTTCTGCATTTTGCTGCATATACTTTTTACATTAACATCTCATGTTCACCTACACAATACGACGTTATTAGATTTCAGAGTATTGATCTTGTTGTACTGCTACGACTAAAGTATACCTCTGCAATGCTAAACCAGATTTTCAGATGCCAAATATAGGTGTGGTTGTAATATTATATCTACTATCAACCTTTATGCTTATCCCTTCTGTACATGGATACATTTGATACACACAGAGTGATATTTATTATCAAAATCCGAATATGATTAATGATTAGCAACATATTTACAACTTTATAACATCTCAAGTTTTTACAGTACATAGGTAAATGATAAAGATGTGGGAGGATAGTCCTTATGAGTAGCAAAATATGATAATTAGTGTTTCATAAAAGAATGATACAAATGTTGCAACTACAACTATCTGTATCAATCGGCAATCTGAGCAAGGTACTAGTCTTATTGCTCTTATTAGTAGCTACGTAAGATCAAATATTATTAGAATGGTTTTAGCAGTGCAATGGCATGCCAGGACACGGCAAAATGCAACTCTTTGTCAGACTCTCTAATAAGTATTTACAAGCACGTTTGTCTTTCATTATTACCCGTTGAAGCTAAAGAAGTAAGGAACTAGCATGTAAGTTACTACACCCAAACCCAATATACTTTTTCGCTTATGATAAATCTTCTTGCGTACGAAGCAGGTTTTAAGTGTTCATAATATTTAGTTCATATAGACACTCATATATTATAGCCAAGATATAACTCCTGACTTTAAAACTTTTTCGGAAAATATTGAAATACTTTTCTGCAGTCTTTAAACTTTAAACTTGCACGAGCCTCCTAAGTATTATATTAACATTATATCATTTGTAGTCAGTGCAAAGTACATAATATTTGCATAAAGATTGAAGGTGATTCATGATCGGTTGATTTAGTTGATTACCTAGTTAAAACATTGCGGTTCAGTGTTACGTTGTGAGAGCAATTATGCGTAAAATGTTTGGTCACAGCGGATCTATAAATTTTCCTATGACTTATGATTATGAACATGATTCGAATTCCAGTTTGGATCGAAAAGGATGGAGTTCGTTTTCCTCCTTGGAGAAATCTCTATCAGTTGCTTTAGGACTCGTCAGTGTGCTGTGCCTTGGTTTCATGATTGCAGTGGTAGTTGTGGGAGTAAAACTTAGTAAGAAAATACTTTTTTGGCCGTGATTTATATTTGTATTTAGTATGAAAAAGTGAGTTTTCTAAAAATGAATATTTGAGATAAATCTAAAATGTTGAATTGTGACGATATTTAGACGAGGACGACTATAAGCCACCAATTAAAGCCACGCCTACTACACAACTGCCTCCGTGGATTACGACTCCATATAAGACTACACCAGATGCAGGATGTGGAAGTACCCCACTAGGAACGAACAGACCTCGGCCAACAACTACAAGACCTCCAGAAGGTTCAAGTGTAGACAGTAATATTTGTCTGACAGTTGAGTGTATACAAACGGCTGGGGCAATACTAAGTAAATTAAATACCAGTGCAAATCCATGTGAAGACTTTTATGAATTTGCTTGTGGTGGTTGGATGGATAAGAATCCTATTCCTGAATCTGAGTCTCAATGGGGACAATTCGACGTGCTGAAACAAAAAGTGATGCACAGTATTAGAGGTGAGCTATAAGCTATGAATTATTTAGCAAATTACTTTAAAGATTCATCATGAAAACTAATTGAGCATTGCATGGATTCCCATGAAGGCATTTTGCAAAGTGAGATTCGTGAAGAGGATCCTGAACCCGTAAAACTGGCCCAGAACTTCTATAAAACTTGCATGAATCATGGTAATTAAATAATTGCTTTGTATTTTAGAATTGAAAATCATTCATAAATGAAATAGCTGGTAAGTATGTTATGTGATTTCGTTTTAGCATAGTAATGATATTGTTTTCATGGCAGGAAGTGAAGATGAGTTATCCTTACTGACGGAAACTGTAAATGATATGTTTATGATGGCGGAACATGATATCGAGACAACAAATGGAAATAAAAGTCTATTGAGTGCCACATTGGGGAAAATACGAAGAGTTTTAGATGGGAATTACTTGTTCCGAATGTATGTTTCTCTAGATCAAGAGGATACATCCCGTAATACCATATATGTAAGTCATAATGAACTCAATAATGTAACAAATTGATTATACTATACCGAATACGGATACAAGATACAATACAGATGTAATGAATTATCGGATTGATATTTTTAAAATAGTTGGATCAGCCAGTACTTGGGTTATCACGTAAGTATTTACTAGGACCTTCCAACAACACCGAAATTGAGGCTTATGCAACACTGATAAAGAACCTTTGGGGTGCTTTCAAACCTGATGATGATAATGAGACCGTGGCTAGAGATATCATTATATATGAGAAAATTCTTGCTAAGGTATTTCTTCCAAAACGAGTAAAAGTAATTCATTATTTGCGTGTAGAAAATGGCAATAATAGATCGATAACATCGTAATTGGTATAGATAAGTACAGCTGTAGAAAACAGACGAAATAAATCGGAATTGTATAACACTATGACCATTGAAGAACTGTCGAGGCTAACTGAAAATTCAACAGTAAGTCGCTCGATGTTTCTGTTCTGTAGTATTATAACGCATTTATTACCGCTACTAATTGTAAAATTTTTGAATATTGTCTCGTTAAGATTGTGTGGATGGATTACTTTCAAGAAGTTTTTCAAGATGTAAGGAAGGGTAACCTGTCGTTTAAACTGGAAAATTCAACAAAAGTTGTAGTACGAGATATGTTATATTTCCAGTACATTGCTGAAGTTGTTAAAGATATCGACCCTGAGCAATTAAGTAATGTATTCAGTACTTCTCTATTCTATCGCAATGATATATTGTTCCCATCATATCTATATATATTTATATAAAATTACATTTTCACCAGATAACTATCTTCAGTGGCGCATTTTACTCGACTTCGCCTCTGAGGGACGGGACTATTTACAGGAATTTTATTTTCAATACGATAAGAAGACTTTGGGTATTGAACGGCCGGAATTAAGGTTCGTTTGGTACATAATATCATACACGTGACTTGTTTAACTGACATGTTTGTAACATGTATATAAGAATAATTTATCACTTGAATCACTTTGGATGTGATACTGAATTGGCTTAATCCGTATGCATTTTATTTGCCAGATGGGAAGAGTGTTCATCTAAAGCAAACAATTTTCTGGGAATGGCTATTTCTTACCGCTATGTGCAGAACAGGTTTCATACGGGAAATTACTCCGAGTTCATTTCAAAAGTAATTAAAAATTCTTGATTAATGTTTTTGTTCTTCTGCTATAACATAAAACCATTTTCAAAGAGAATAATGATATGACAAGACGTTTATTTACTAAATTATTTCAGGCAGATAAACTTGTTGAAAATATTCGAACATCATTCGTCAATCTTTTGGAAGAAGTTGATTGGATTGCTGACAATAATACCCGAAGTGCAGCTAAAAGGAAGGCTGCAAGTATAAAAAGCCTCATTGGTTTTCCTGAATGGTTATTAAAGCAAGGAAATGACAGTACTCTTCTACAGAAATACCATGGGGTACTATTTTAATTTCCTCGTTTCTGCTCATACCCATTACGTATTTTGTTCTGCACACATTTTAACAATTTTCTTTGTCATTAACCATTAAAATAGTTATACTTCAGAAACTCCACTAGCCATATGCAAAACTGCTTGGATATCTCTAGATGGAGAAGTTGGAAGGAGTTAAAAGAAATAGCTGAAACCAAAGATGCTAAAAGGTTTGCCTTCATAATGTTATACGTTATGAACATCTTTTATATAACTAATTTCGAGGTAATATCTAAATAGTCATTAGAAATAAGCGTTTCTTTTAGTTACATGTAATTGCGACAAAATTAATATGAGTTTCTATTAATAGGTGGGTAATGACTCCTACCACAGTGAATGCAGCTTATGCTCCACAATTCAACTCTATCAGTGCGTAACCATTACTTCATATTTATATACTGATTTATTTTTTTATACCTTATCAACCAAAAATTGATCCTTGCATGCAGTACAATCTTATTTATTTTCAATAATTAGATTTGCCATTGGGTATTCTGCAACCTCCTTTCTTTAATCCTCATTCGGAAGAAATTGAGTAAGAATCTATGAAAATGGCTAAAGTACCTTCCTGATACATATGCAGGTTTACATTTGACATTTTAATCTCCACAGGGCTCTAAATTATGGTGCTATTGGTGTATTTATTGGCCATGAAATCACACATGGATTTGATGATACAGGTAATGAAATGTGTAAAAAAAATAAGCTGAGTTGAAAGCATTAAATGTTTTTTCCACATTGTACATTTCAGTAAACACAATACAGCGTTCATGCGAATGATGAAAATATATATTGACCGTTAATATTATTTGTCTGTGTAATAGGGAAACAAAATGATGAAATGGGCAACCTACGGAACTGGTGGGATCCAAAAACTTCGCAAAACTATATGGAACGAGCTGCATGTTTTCAGAAGCAATACAGTTCTTACGGGACTGAAAAAGGCGATATTAAGGTGAACTATGAATCAATGATACAACATTACACATAATAATACACTGTTTTCTTGGTTTTCTACGTCCTGTGAAGAGTACAGTACTATATACATTAAGCATAAACGGACAAGGGATCTAAGAATATGACACATTGACACATTATAAATGCGATAATAAAATGTATTCTCATGTATTTTCATAGGTGAACGGTATAACCACACTTGGAGAAAATATAGCTGATAACGGAGGAGTCAGAGAAGCTTACTATGCCTACCAAAGGCATATAGCTGAACATGGCGAAGACAATTATCTCCCGGGAATCACTTATTCCCCTCAACAACTTTTCTTCCTCTCCTACGCACAGGTATTCTTATCAATCTTATCTCCATACAATATCAATGTACAAAATATATTATATCATGTTTTACTTTGCAGTCCATGTGTACATCCTATACGCCAGGAGCTCTGAAAGAATTAATGACAACCGGATCCCATAGCCCTGCACAATTTCGTGTCAAAGGAGTAGTAGAAAATTCTGAAGAATTTGCTTACGCATGGTTTTGTCCAAGACCAGCAAATCTGAATTCGTGTAAGATTTGGTAGATTTATAAATAGTAAAATTGTACTTGTACCTATAGTTTACTTTAAAAATTAGCTTTAACTGTTTACATCTGTGCAGTCGAACGATAATTTACTGAGCTTTAAGTTATGTAGGTCAACGGTCCATTGTTGAAGTTAAATGTACTAGTTAAGTAGTTATGTTGATGTGTTTGGATCTGTGACAAATAACAAAGTAGGGACACACAATGGAGGATACTATGAATCCCTCGTATTTGTATCAAAAGTATAATATTTGACAAGTGTATACATTTAATTTACTAATAAGAGGTAAAACATTTTCTACCAAAACCAAGTTAGTCATTTAGCAAAGAATATTATAGTAAATCATAATCATAGTCTCATTATTAGGTTCAAGAAGTATGTCACTAACACGGGACATAAATTATTTACCAGAATACTTCTGTTCTTATTCTTTATAGTATAGTATCTATTGAATTAATTAAGATTCTCGAATACATTTTTAAGAATGCTTCTTGTTGCTTGTTAGCTCTTTAGATGAGAATTACACTAGACTTTAGTCCAGATGCAAATTGGAAAATGTTATTGTTCTTGTAATTTTTGTACGAACAAAAGAATTTTTGTTTAATGGGTTATGGTCATGAATGCACGAATAATAGTGAACTAGTATTATAAGAACTATAATTATTAGTGCAATGTTTATGATGGCCAACATAACATTCTAATATGCGGCAAAATAAGTGTATTGAATTGAAAATATTGAATTAATCACATTACATTCATATACGCATTTGATATACCTAAGCATTTGGTTAAAAAATAAATTAAATGTTCCACTCCATACAAAGAAGACTAATGGCTAAACGCTTAATATAAACTACACACCATGATCTTTGTTTATGTGCAAGGTAAACATACCTGTATGTTACATATAAATTATACATATAAATTATGTGAATAACAAGTTTCAAAAGAGTAATCTAGGGTAAATAAATGTTAATACTTTTATTTAGCACACATGTATAATTAATAACTACAGAATAGAAACAATAGATCTTAATTTCTCGGAGTCAAAACTGAAAATGGGTTCCACCATGATGATTTTTCACTTTCTTGATGTCTTGATGGTATTAAAATAGGATACGGAGTTTGGGTTCCCCCCGTAGGTCCAATGGGTGGTCTGTATGGAGGAGGGTAAGACGGGTAAGAAGGGTAAGAAGGAATCGGTGGCACTATCGGTGGCGCTATCGGAGGGGGATATGAAGGATAATTTCCGGGATAAGAAGGGTAACTTCCCCATCCGTGTCCACTGCCATGTCCGTGTCCTTTATCGATTATTCCAAGTTCCACCAACAAGGGATTAAAAGCAGAGGCTGCCTTGTAAGCAGCGATGCCGGCCAAAGGAGCAGCAATCAACCCAGGATGGATCTGCAAGCGAAAGCGTCTTCTTCCCCCTCCTCCTCTGTACTCTGTTCATTTAGATAAGAATAAAAGGAAAAACTAGGTCATGACAGCACACCTCAACGTATTTTATAGTATTTCTAGTCGCATGTCATGGTTTCGTAGCCGTGTTTAAAGAGCATGATATTTTTATAGGTAGCCTAGGTAGGTACATTCTTCTGCACAGACATCACACATTACAGTCACTAAATGAATGAATGCGCAGAGATGCTAATCTTATACTACATTGTCCACTAGTGTTGACAATGAAAAAGAATGACGCATTCAATATCAGCGTAGATAAAGAATTTATGTGACACTTTTAACTATTGAGATTTCCAATCTGACTGAACTACTGCTTAATGAATGCTGTGAGCTATTTCTACCTAATTCACAAACTAAATATTTTTTGCATAAAGAAATGTACATTTTTCTCTAACCTTCGATAGATGTAAATAAATGACTCACCGTTACCGAAGTATGGACTGTACCATGAATTGCCGTAGACGTATGGATGATGTCTTTTGTCCGAAATTGACGTTGTTCCTTGGGCATCTGTAGTTTCCAGTTTATTATTATTAGTGCTGCTGCTGCTGTCTGTAACTGACTGTGGATTTTGGTAGGGATAGCCATAGTAAGAAGAATATCGGTAAGGTAGTCTTTGCCATTCGTAAGCACTGTTGGCCAGATCATTTGGCCTACTACCGTTGTTGTCAGTGCCATTACGGTTGTAATTTCCATAAAAGGAATTGTACAGGTACTCGTCATGTGGCCATGAAGGACGACCACCATGGTAGTAAGGATGATCGTCTAATACTTGTAGACTTATTGTCTTTTTATGTGGGGTCCATTCTAAAATTCATATAATTTTTCCGATAAGCTAATCATTCATTAAGACTCATCAATTTCATTATTTTACGGTTTTCATCCAAATATCTATACATACACACACACATGTACACATTTACCGATTGAATTAAAATAAAATTGCATGAACATGGAAAATAATCCAGTCGGGCCCAACCAAAAAAGAATAGAATAAAACTAGAGACAGATTAAAAACTACTAAAAATTACTAAACAGAAATTATAAACGTTTAAAACTTAAGTGGGATATCTAATGAAAATGTCTGAAAAGAAAAGTAATCTCAAATAATCCAAGTAAGCAAGTAATTGTAACTACCTTTTGATGTGTCTACGTAATTCCATCCTTTAAACCGTGCCGTTTCATCGTCATCTTGATAGGTATTAGAATCAGGTCTTCTCCAGTCACTCCGTTCGCGACTATCACGACTATCTCTATCACCTTCCTCGTCAATATCCAATCTATTATCTGAATCTTTATTCCGAGAAAGAGAAAGACTGTAGCACAAACACTGGACTGTAAATTGAATTGAAAATAGAAATAAAATCCATGAAATATCCATCGCGATTACTATTTGGAAACTTCAATTTCATGTGGACGTCTTTAGCAGTGAACTTGACTCCTGAAAACAACAGTGTTCAGATCTTGACTGGTTGGATCTCACACTTATTGTTTTGTTGAGTTGGTTCTGTCTCGCCTAAAATTCAATGTTCATGGTCATGAGCCATGCGACAAAGTAAGGTTAAGACAATACGGTAACGAAATAGAAGCAATCTCATATTGTTGTGGAAAGGTCAGCAATTTGATACGATTCGTTGACCAGTTAATTTTCAGTAGAGTTTTTGACTTTCTTTGACCTAAGAAAAAGTGACATCTCCTCCTACAAACATATCTTCACTCTTGTCCTCACTGTAATTACTGTTGTTTGTTTTTCATGCACTGATAACAACCGTTCTTATTGCATGCTTATAAAATACATCTAGACCATCTCTACTTTGATTTTTCTCAAATATCTTATGGTAGGTACCTGTATAATAATAGCATAAACCTGTAGTTGAAATCTTCTGATGATACTGTCGTTGACAGTTTTTGGTTTCAATGGTATACTATTTAGTTTACTTCTTCCATACTCTATCGAAGTTATATTATGTTCTGTCATATAAGGGGATGTGTACATATGTACATTACAATGGAATACAATAAATAGGTATATCTTGAAAATTATTACAATACAAACTAAAGTATACGCTAAAATCTCATTTCACATTTAAAGTGAATGTACCTATACATAAAGGATAAACGAATATCATCCAAATACACAAAATTATATATTACTTTACTTACCTACGCACTCTTACTTTTATTCCATGTTAACTTATACTTAGCGATGTGTGCATAATATTTAAGCAGTACCTTGTATTTAGCACAAAACATACTTTTGTGTGAATATACCTAGGTACTATAAAAATAGTATAATATACATATGTGGCATTGACAAAATAGACTTAAAAATAAGAATTTATGTTGGTTGTTTGTCTGTCTTATTACTCTTGCCTGCCGCTTTTGCGTCATAAAAGAGTTCGGTCTTTCTATTCTAACAGTTACGATGTAATTATTAAACTAAACAACAAATTATGAACTATAATTAATGTTGCCGCAAGAGCATGAAATTGAAATTAGTAATGTCACAAAGCGATCAACTATTCTTGACAAATCATAATTCTAAATTCTAAGTAAATTAAATGCAAGAATTGCCTCATACATACTATACTATAGTTTTGTTTTAAGGATTCATGTTAGTTTATATGACAGGAGATCAGAACAGAAACAATTGTATGAGTGCATGCACTGCACGGATTACGGATTTCAGTATACCTACTTTTTTAATAATTATTATATATGTAGTCACAAAGTGCAAGTGGTGAGAATGTCTGGTCACAAGTCACAACAAGTGAGAATCATAAATGAGATTTTGTTATTTTCGAAAAGGTGAGAGAGAAATGAGAGAATATCTACAATATTATGAGCAGCATTTGCACTTGCACAGCATCCCCGTCACCAAGCTCCCCATTGTCCCAATATGCCCCCCCCCCCC
>JABASI010005019.1:0-13005 GCA_019776505.1 Tomocerus nigrus | reverse complement strand
AAATGCTAACCGGATGTTATTCAATTCCTCATTGATAATTTCAGCCTTTTCGGTTGTTAATGAAATTTCTCTCAAAAATTCGTCCCGTTGTGAGTCAATTTGGGATTCCAAGACTTGGCGTCGATTTTCAGAGCCGTCAGCCCTTGCGATTTCCTTTTCAATTTTTGCTTCTAAATCTGTTCTTATTCTTTCCGACTCGAGCATTTCTCGCCTCAAACTGGCCAAATCATTTCGTGCATCTTGAAGCTCCGATTCTAATTGATTTTTCAATTCTTCCACAGATCTCGCTTTTTCTGCCCATTTTTTCTTCTCTTTTTCAATCACCTCAGTTCTTTCCGTTGATGAGCGCAGCTTTTCTGCTAAAATTTCTGCATCCATTTTCCATTTCTTTAATGCATCTTCGCTTCTCTCAAACTGAAAGCTGACATCCTCGTAACGGGTCGTTAATTCATTCACCTGAGTTTTCAGAGTTTTATTTTCTGCAACGTTCCGTTCCTTATCTTCCCCAACCGAACCGAGTTGTTCTCTTAGTTTCGAATTCAGATCTTGTTCCAACTTCAATTGACTTGTTTTAGAGTTAAGCTCGTCTCGAGTTTTGTCCAGCTCCATTGTTAACGAGTCCGTCTCATCCCTGTACGACTCCA
This sequence comes from Tomocerus nigrus, assembly GCA_019776505.1. NCBI lineage: Eukaryota > Metazoa > Arthropoda > Collembola > Entomobryomorpha > Tomoceridae > Tomocerus > Tomocerus nigrus. The sequence continues at coordinate 12,361 of JABASI010005019.1, read as the reverse complement.
AAGACTTCTCCAGCTAATAAACGTTACCAAAATGCAAATAATTATCTTTTGCAATTAAGTTTTAGGACAACTCATTTTCATTACTCAGGTGCTATATACAGGAAAGGTGTGAAAAGCATTTTTTTTAAATTAATTTATTTTTAAATCAGAAAGTACTTTTAATTAAAACAATTCTGAATACATTTTTAACTAAAAAAATCGTGAAAATATTTTTTAAATTGAAAATTCATGGAATATTTTTGAATTCAACATTTTAGGAGATTGAGATCATTTAATTTCTTTTAAATACATCCAGCGGATATCGTAAATAAAGCAGGAAATGCAGAATATTTAGCATAATGCCAAAAAAATACATTTTACTATAAATACCTTGCTTAAATTGGTAGCCATATTATTTTTGATCTTCATAGTTGACTCGAGTTCTGAAGCCAAAGCTTTTCTTTGTTGTTCGATGATGTTTTTCTCATTCTTCAAGTTATCTAAAGCTCTCTGAGCCGTGTCCCTCTCCATCCTGATATTCTCAAGAGCATCTTTTAATTTTTCGCTACAATCTGTTAGCTGAGTAATTTTTTCTTCTGATTTTGACATTTCTTGCTCCAGTGACTCAACATGACCACGAGAAAGAAGTCCTTGCTCCTTGGCAGACGAAAGACTCACCTATACGCACAAAATAAAAATACAATGATGACATAGTAGACAGACATAGTAGACAAAAAAAATGTTTTAGGACTACTTAGCAGTTCGTGCATTTGCATTTAATACGGAAAAAATTCTTATCTGCTAACGTTATCTATTAACATGTTAATTACTCATCCCTTCATAATTATGTGTTCATGTACAGTGCAATAAAACGTGCGAATTAATAATTACTTTNTTCTTATCTGCTAACGTTATCTATTAACATGTTAATTACTCATCCCTTCATAATTATGTGTTCATGTACAGTGCAATAAAACGTGCGAATTAATAATTACTTTGTGCATTTGGTACATGTACGTATCGTGTGGTGCATGTGAACGTCCTTTTGGTTCCCCGCATGCAATTTTTGTCATTTTTAACACCTGCATCCAACATACTACGAAAAACAAAACAAAAAACAAAACAATTAACAAAAATGAGCATAAGAAAAACAAATACACAAAAGTCAACTCTTGGCAGAGTAGAAAATAAATACAATGCTAAATATTTGTCTGTAAATCTGTCAAACCTGCAAAGAATGAATTTGTAGCTGTCTTTTATTGAGCGCAGCTTGGACAGCAGAGACAATAGACTCGGCGAACACCGTGGGATTTTCGCCACTCTCGTCGTAAATGAATATTGCAGGTGTTGAAGTCAAATGGAGGTCATGTCCATCTTCCAATCCGTGCTGATCAAAATCATTCAGAAGTAATTTCCCAATTTCCCTCAGACTGTTTTGCAAAAGACCCAATTCCTGATTTGAAATTCGATTCAGCTCCTGCTCCAATGATTGACTTTTCCCATCAAGGTCTGCAATGTTGCTCTCCAGCACGTTAATCCTATCATCACGGTCCTTCAGTTGTTTACGAAGGTTTTCATGAGTTGTTTGAGCTATATTCAGCTCGTGAGTCAACTGTGCAATGAAGGCGCTCTGTTCTGCTTCCTGCGCACAATTATAAAACATTTAGTTAATTATAATTTAAATGATGTTCGTTTTCTTCGTATTCATATAAAAATTTGAGAAAATTCAATAATCCAATTTGAAAATTTATATTTAAGATTTATTTAGTAGCCATGAAAAATTTTGCACAAAATGTTCTACCACAAGAGAGATACTTATTATTTTCCCGAGATAATTAATTATTATAAAAAGTTTATTCATATCCGATACATTAGTTTTATTAAAGAATTTAAAAAGCTTAAAAAAAGGAAATAGATTATAATATTTTTGTGTATTATAGCTCCTGTACAAAAAATGAAACTCGACTAAGTTTTAATACAACTAATAGTAATAGCTACCTCCTGGACTTAAGAATTATGCTTATTTGCAAAAATTAAAGAAAATCTAATGTTATTTGAAAATATATTTTTAAGATTTATTTTACTACTGTCCTTTTATTATTTACTAGTCTATTTATGAAAAGTTTTGGACAAAAACTTCTATCACAAGAGAGACATTTATTATTTTTCCGAGATAACTATAAAAAGTTTATTCGTAATCCGATATCCGATCGTTATATTATTTTTTAAAGAATTTTTGAACAGCTGAAAAGTCTAGAGAATAGGTTGCATTTGTTCCTGAACTTGACTAAGTTCTACAAATAATATAATTAAAATTAATAGGTACCTGCCCACGTGAATAATAAATTATTCCAAAATTATATTCTAACAAAATATCTAGGAAGGAGGCAAAGATAACTAAGGATAAAACGGCAGTTTTGTGGAATAATGGATAAAATCGGAATTTGATAGAGAGGAGATATCAATAGAATTGGTTTGCGTGACCAATTCTCATAAGACGGAGAGTGAATCCTCATTTAAATTCTCATTCTTTGAGTTGTGAGAGAGGAATGTGTAGATAAAAACAATTCCTCCCTAGCCAATCCATCCCGAATCCCGATCAGATCATTATGACAATATGCCAATCATCGTAATGAAAAAGTCCAACACTTAAATGAGATTCTTTGCCCTTTCTTTTCCTAGTTTTCTTTGATATTCTAAATTCTAACATTTTATTATAGTACAGCAGGATGATATATAGAAAAGAGCATTAAAGAATAAATCGTGGAATTAAGAAAGAAATGGGAAAAGTTCCGTCGTTTCCCCCTCCAACCTGCCTGACGAGCGACTTGAGCGACTAAACAGCAGGTCGATACATTTAACCAAGGCTAAGCAAGGTGCAAGCCATTTAACTCGTCGTGAGCCATTTGAATTTCACAAGTCAATTTATTACCTACCTAAAAGAAGCAGTAGAGAGAAATCAGAAAAGTAAAGGACTTGACGGATTGCTATACTTTCTCTCACTCTCCGACTCTCCCCACACTCCATCACATCAAAATCAGACAACCTTTGCCAGAATACACTACAATTTTCCCAGACTCATTATTTCTGATGGAATGCCATGCTGGAGAAATAAATGAGATTAACACAGTTGAAAGTAAAGAAAAGAAATTCTTTGTAAAGCAACCCATTATACTAGCATCAAATCCCAAAAATCCTTAAAGAACACATAAAACACAAAACAAAATTACCTGCCTATAATGTCCCTGTAATATTCAATGTAACAAATAATTTCTTGCACTATGCACCGCCTAGTACGTATTATTATCCTTGCTCACTCTTCTAATATTCGTAGACAATGACATATACATTATGATACCACAACATTGAAACCTCTGTTGTGGTTGGGCATAGCCTCGTCATCATAACTTCATAATCATAATCATAACTATGTAATATTAATTGTCTTTGGCTCCATAATGTAAACGAAACGTGTTAAACCATATACAGATTGTGACTGTATGTATAGGTAGCCATGATTTATAAATTGACTTTGACTTATTTGAGTAATGCACTAATAAAATAAATGTAGGTACTCGTGCGTGCCTGCCTAATAAAATTTGATTTCAAGTTGATACGTACAGGCACCTAAACTATAGAGCCATATTATGTATAGAATGTTAAGGGCATACGTTTACTTATATCTGTACATTGCTAATGTCAAACTAAAAACAATCGAAAAATATTTGAATGTGAGAAAATATTATATGCAAAACTTTTCTCATTAAATAGAAAATACGCAGCATGGTAATAATAATTTTCAATATTTTATGTGTAGCTAAATAATTTTTCAACTTTGATTTGATAAAACACTATCACAGTATTAACCATATCAAAAACGTCTATAGATTTGTATTTTATGTCACAATTACAATTCAGTGTTGTTAATAGACAAAAGCAAGTTTTTCTATTTTCCTTTCCATTGAAGTATCACGAACGAAGGCAAAGGGCACGAACTGCAACTAACTTTATTTTGCGTTTAATTTGTTTTTGTTTAGTTTCCCTAATGGCTTACGTGCTTTTTGCTCTGCGTGCATAGCGTAAATCAGTGTATGTATGGTAAAAAGGGTTACTACTATATAGGTATGACTTGATACTCTTTTGACTCGTGAAAACCAGAGCAGTGCCAAAAAACCGTCTTTTTTGTAATAAAGAGATGTACATAATACATACTTATGATTACGAAACTATACTTTTCTATAAGATACATTTACAATGTTACATCCTCTAATTCCTCTATAAGATTTAAGATCATTTACAATGCGGTGAGATCATGAAATATAAAAACATAATTAGCTACCTTACCTCATTATTTAGATAAGATTTTTTTTAAAGAGGAAAGCTACACCATTAACTTTTCTGCACTTGGCTGCAATTTGCAATGCACTTTGTTGTGCTATGTTGGAGTTACCGGGAGGTAGTTGCAATTACATTGCAAAGCTACATCCTCTTTTAAAAAAAGTGTATGGATACTCGCCAAAATATGCATTTTGTTTATCTGACAATGGCATAGCTCGCATTTGCAAAATGATTTTTTTCCAAGGTCATAGAAGATGAAAATTATTAATAAAATTCTCATAATGTCATAATATAAATTCATGAAAACAAATATCACTGCCTTTGTGATCGGAAAAACATAGAAAACAGCAATTATTTACATTGAGCTAATTTTGTTCCCATTAAGTTCTACTGCATTGTAAATTATTATAAAACTATAACAGTCTTTTTATTTTTTACACCTTGAAAATGGCCGTAATAAATGAACCCCAGAAACCCTAATGGTTACTGAATTGCTCAATGCACAGATTCGTCGATAGCAAAAACAAAGTTAAAATAAGAAGATACATTAATATTTTGGCTATCTAACGGAGTGCAAAATGCATGCAGTGAGATGGAAATCTGAAGGGGAGAGATTATTTAGTCGACAAGAGTTCACACACCCTAAGCAAAATATTCTTTAAGTTGAAAAGCACTTGAAAATGGATTTAAAATCTTTGACTAACTTTAATATATAGTAAAATTGAGCTGCATTGTTTGATAACTTTGAGTCTAAGCAGAGATTAGTGATAGTAACTTAATTGTTATCTTAAAATCTGAGTAGTTAGTGTATTTTGTGTAGGATGATAATGATAATTGAAGTAATAAGGAATAAAAGGAAAACCTGTTGTGGAGTGGGAGAAGACACGGAGGCTGTAATAACTCCGGAGGAGATTTGATTAGATATTCTGGCCATGTTATTCTTCAACTGAGCCATGTCCCTTCCGGTGGCCGACTTCATTTCGGCAAAGTCCCGCTTCGTTGCGGCCACTTTTTTCCACAGAGCCAACAGTTTGGAATGTTCTGAAGCGTAGTAGTCACTATAAGCTTGTTCTTCTGCCTTCCACAGATTTTCTCTGTCGACCATCTGCTTCGTTAGCTTGTCCCAGTCATCTGACAGCTTCTGCAAGTCGGACGAGAGCGCGTTGTTGATTTTTCTCGTCTCATCCAACTCAGTCCGAAGGTCACGATTCAAATGCATCAAGTTTTCATTGCGGATCCTCTCCTGCTCCAACTTCCACAGAGCATCATCCAGATCAGCCGGAACTCCGAACCCGCCTCCTCCAGCACCGCCTCCACCCCCTCCACCACCACCACCACCACTGACTCCAGCGAAACTCACACCCGGACGCGCACCTGAACTGAATTCCGGAGCACTGTCTCTTACCGGCGAACCGAATTGGTAGTAATGCAGATCCTGGGCTACTGGACTCTGGCCTAACTTCGACTCAAGATCCGTGCACCGTTGCTTGTATTGCAGGAGCTATTCACAAGAATCACAATCCAAAACAAATTATGCATTTTAAAATAAGGAAAGGAAAAATGGCCATATTATTAGTCCGCAGTCACACTACATCTACATGATGAATTGATGAATGAAAAATTAATGAAATACAATTGTTAACTAATCGACGCTTTCTAAGATTGGGCCATTGATGAATTGATGATTGAGATTGGAAGTATATAAAAGAGGGTTTTTCAATTTTCGTACCAAGTAATTATTTTGAATTTTCTGTTTGAATTTGAGTTTAAATGAATTTTCTGTTTGAATTTGAGTTTAAATGGATTTGAATTTTTGAATGAATGAAGTTTGAATCAGCATCTGAGGATTTTCAAGGAGATATCAGATATAGATATACACCAATCGGATTTTTGCTTGGTTGAAGATTTATATAATAATATAATTACTAAATAACCAATTTTAATGAGTTAAGTTGACATATTAAACAAATTGAATTAAAATGCTAAAAGACAAAAGGTTAAAAACTGTTTAATTTACAGTCACCACTAATAACCATTAAGATCCATATACGATCTACTGCGTAATTAATTATCGCCATTTACTGAGCCTAAAATTATGACGCATGAAACAAAGAAATGCATAGCGTAAACAACAATATAAACATGGCTGATTTTGCACGAAGGACGGATGAAAACAATTGATGCTCCCATTGTGTTCTTAAGTTTTTTCTATAAGGTAAATACTGCCAACTTGCAAAAACATACGCATACGGGGGAATACATACATACAGGAATACATACCAACATAACATCTGCATCTGTCGGAAAATCATAACCTACTCCATGTACGGTATTAAATATTAGGACTTGATTAGCACAAACCTTTGATTGGAGTCGGGCCACCAAAAGAGCTTGTTGATGTTGAGCCTGTCGATAACTTTCCAGGCGTCTTTTGTAAGCAGATGCTTCCTCCTCCAGTCGATTTTGGACTGCTGTTGTTCTCGCCATTAAATCTCCCGCCGCAGTGTCAGCAATTGACATATTTCCACCCCGAAGAATAGAACTCAGGGGGTAGGATGGCGGTGTTGAGGCCGGCAGAGCCAAGGACTACACAAGAACAAAGAAGAAAATGACAAAAAAAGTGATGCGATTACCATCAAGTACAGACGCTTGGACATAGAGTATAGAGATAACAATTTGACTTTTCCAGAGAACAAAGAAAAATAAAATTTCATTCTACTTGACTTGACCTTTGGCCTTGGACGTCGAATTCCTTCCATCCTCCTCATTTACACACCCAAAAACTGTTACCTGGCTCTTTCACAGAAAATCTGGCTCTTTTTTAGACTACAAAAACGAAGCACCAACGGATTCCGAGCTATGAGAAAATCGTCTTGAAGTTTTAGCGCTATCAATAACGAGTTAGTATTTTTTTAGTCAAAAAGCGAAACTACATATTATTTTCTAATTTTCAGCAGTGTTATTGAAAATTGAAAATTAAAGTAATCAAATAATGAAATCCATTTAAAATTTTCTTTAGTGAACACAAAGTTAGTAAAGTTTTGATTTGACTTTTATTTTAGTATTGAATATTGTGTATTATTTATGCGTGAACAAAGGAAGAAGACAAGAAGCCGCAAAGGAGAAGAAACTCTGAGGATGAAAATCGGAGGCCTTAGAAAGGCAGGTTATTTGTGAAGACACAACGAACGGGATCCCGAGACCAGACTGAGAAAATCTGGCGATGATCCGAGGAGAAAAAAGCCTTTGTCCAATAATCCAAAGCAATTTTCTTGTGACCAATTGAAAATGTAAGTAATCTGTGCGGACAAAGACAAGACTCGGATACTCAAGCTCATTTTTGTCTTCAATTAGATTAAATCGAGACGAGACAGGACAGGAAACTGTGAGAAGGCGGACAGATGTCTAATTACATGTTGGGGACTCATCCGAAAAAGGAATCCGAGGAGACAGAGCTAAGTAACCAACCAACCAAACCACACGGGTTATTACGGAAACTACCAACTACTACATGTATGTACATATCTGAAAAAGTGGGAAGAACAAGAACATCTGCATATTATCCTTCATTTTCATTCGCCTATCTATACAGACAGAAAGAATGTAACTTGATATTTCTACACGTGTCTATGAGAATACTGGACAAGCACTTTACGCTCCTATCAAATCAAACGTAAACCAAACAAGAATTCCCTGCCCTATAATAATAATTTCCTTGAAACGGGACGACAAAAGAGCCATAACATAACAAAACCTAAGACAAGAGAAGTAAGACAACGGCGAATCCCCAGATTGGTTGGACATTGAATATTCCTTGTTAAAGTATCGGAGCAAGGATCAGAGTTGAACGTGCACTGTTTAAGTGTTATGTTATGATAATGTAGACAGAGCCTGATAGGATAGCGTGATGATACGCAATTGTAAAACCCGGGATGGCACCAACTGTCACCCAGAAAGAAAATTCGGATGTTACCTTTCTTAGAAAGAATGAATACCGTGTGTGTGTGTCCAATGCCAGACAAATCTGCTGCTAGAATACAATAAACCAGAAGAAATAGAGGATCTTATCTTTTACTGCAATGCTTTATGTCCTCAATTCGGAACTGCTTTTCTTTATCTCTTCTACTCTACACTCTATCCTTCTTCTCTCATCAACATCATTTATTCAAAATTATCTATGCACATTTCCTACAAATACTTTTAGCCTTATTTGCAGTTATGTAGCTAATTCACCTCGTTCACAATGATACCTACTACCCTATTACTACATAATAAATATAGGGATAAAATTCCTACATTAGCAATTAGCATAATATATGTACATTAGTAATTTATTATGGTTATTATCATTTGATCCAATTATCACCCTTTGACATAATAATATAGGTAACATCACATTCTTATGTAGCTGTATCACTACTAAGAAGGAATTACACACATAATATATGTAGTGTGTAATATTAAAAGTTAAGCCTCGCATCTACTCACCTTTCATTTATAGCATCACTACAAATGGAAGTAAAAGGATAGTAAGGAACAGAGAAGCTTAATGATTTACTACAACCAATTCTATCTTCCTCTCATTCATTTATTAACGCGTGTACTATGTTTGTATAGTATTCATAATTCATAATTTTGCTATATTATAATATGAAGTAAGTACTACTACTAACTAAGTAAACTATAGAAAATTAAATAACTAAATAACATGCCCCACTGTATATGTATGTATAAATTCGTAAATGAAACAATAGACTGGATAATTTGATTACAAATTACAAGAAACAGCACAAATTTTATTGTTTGGTATTTCTAGAGACTCTTAATTGGTCACCGACCGAATCATATCATATTTATAAAATATATATATTATAATAAATTCTTAGATACAAGAGGAGACAGTATGAACGTTGGACATTGTCATTCAAAAAACATATAAAACACAATACCAATACATAAGTAATGGGATAATGTTTACAACAAAACCAAAAAAGTTTTTAACTCAAAAAAATAAAGTTTTCTTTTATCCTACAACAGTAAAATATACACATAAATATTTCTACAGTGCACGAGTGTTGTACGAGTAGGTACACTGTTTTTATATTTTTCATTATTCAAATCACTGGAAATTGTCCAACGAAAAATAGAATTGAGAACTAAATAAACTACACGTATAGGTACCTAGTAAATAAGTATGTAATTACCCAATTAGTAATTGTGCCAGTGCTCACTAATAGTTTTCGTCAATAAAAAGTTAGATATCCGACCTTTTAAAGAATGCATGCAGCAATACATGCATGGAAAATGGAAATCAGTACCTGAATTGTCTGTCTGTAGTAGTAATAGGTGTATATGAGTATGAGAGATAGAGATAAGATGTGAATGGGATGTATATGTATGTACGTGTGTGTTATATTTTGCAAACCTGTGCGGATTGAGAGTTGGTTAGCAGGGGTCTGTCTTGGCTGTTCCCATTTCCATATCCATTATTGGCATGAATTGTATTTTGATTGGTTTCGGTGGCTGGTTGAGTCAGACTTCGATGTCGTTGTCTGTCTCTTGTTTCAGCATTGAGATGATGATGGCCATTAGTAGTAGTGGAAGTGCCAGGAGAAGAGACTCCGTTCACGTTGACACTAATCACAGAGACACCTGGACTGCTGACAGGAAATCCGATACGACTTATGTGACTGGTCGTCGTCTGACTGTTGTTGTGATGACTTGCTCCAGCAGCAGTTGATGCCCGGTGGTGGTGGTGGTGTTGGTGTTGGTGGTGGGTTGCTTGAGTGCAAGATCGTCGGGACTCTTCGTCTTCCTCTCCCTCTTCGTCTTCATCTGTGAACACGATGGGGGCCCTTGACCTCGGACTAATCAGGTTCTGATAGGCTGTCATCAAATAATGCGATAAGGATTTCTGGAGTCTCTGGAATTGACTGGAAGGAAATGCCGTGTCTTTTTATGCTTCGCTTCAGGGAAATGCGATGTCTGTGTCTACGTGTGTGTGTCTGATGATATGAATGATAATATTATGAGTTGTTTGACATGAAAAGGAACTCCCCACTTGTGTTACATCTAGTTACGTGTTACTCTCTCTCTCTTACACATTTTCACTTCCACACAGAAACAGAAAAGTTCAGCCACCAATAAAATCGTTATCCACATACATTATGTCCAGTAGTAGTAAGTAGTAGGTATAGTTCCTTGCGAAAACACAAAATTTAGCCAATAGTTACACGGAAAGACTCTAAGCTCTAATATTCTTGCAAATTGAAACGTCTCCTTCCCAAAAATAAAAATAATTCCAACTAAATAGAGCAGCTAGTGTTAATATACCTAAAGCTTAATATTTCTAATTATCTAATTGCTCTGTAATGCTCATTACACTTCCTATATCACTAATTATTAATCAGAAACTACTTGTGCCTAAGAATTTTTATTCCAACAGCATTTCCGGCCAGGAAAATAAATCCACACAATTCCCGAGTGGGAAAAGATAGCCTAATCTACACTAAAGGCAATAAAACAAGGAAATGTAAATAGAAAATAGAACCCGCTATGCTCTATATCATAGAAAACTCCGAACCAGTTACATATTCTCAATCCAATCGTTGAGAGCCTCAACTATTGGATTAATACCCGTGTCCAGGAAACGCAATCGGTATGGATTTAACAGACATAGCTCCAAATCCAACTCACATCACAAAAGCATCAAAACCGTTCACGTTCTCTTTCCACCTTCCAATTCATTTTGTATTTTGTCAGAGAAAGTAAAACATCTAGTAGCTTACCTACTATATATGCCTAGTGTATATAACAATGTACATATAATATATCAGCTTTTTATATAGATTCCATATTATGGATTACATTACATTCTTTGTTGTGTTGTTGTGTACATTGTATCTGTAATGTATTCACCTATTAAATAGGTACCTACCTAGTTAAGTTTACATTCGACTCGTTTAATTGACAAGCAATAGGAACTTATATGTCAGAAATGCCAGAATGTTAAATATTTGGTGTGTCACTAAAACGGTAGACATATAAAAATGTTTGCATGATTGTGTACTAGGTAATTTCTATTTCTATATAGTACAATTTTATAAAATGCGGGTTAATCATAGCCACACATAATCACATATATTTTGTAATATTTATGTCTCTATTCTCTATAACAATAGAGTAATGTACCATTGTACCAAGGCTCGTGGACTTTTGTTACCATGGAGAAGTGGGAGAAGGTAAGCCCGTCCGGGAGTTTGGAAATTAAAATTCACTCTTTTCCACTGACGATAGACATGAAGATTTCGTCGACAGTGGAAAAAAATGAAAATTTTAATTTCCAAACTCCTGAAAGAGATTACCTCCTCCCACTTCCCCATGTTAACAAGAGTCCACGAGCCTTGGTAATGTACGTTTCTAAATGATATTGTTGGGTTGTCCATATTATTGGGGTTTCTTACGACTATTTGTATTAAAAATATTTTTCGTAAAGCAATTTTAAGCAGTCTATAGGATACATACTTATTTCGGTATGATGTGCGTGTGTGTATTAATTAGCAGGATTTGCATTTTGAGTACTGCAATGAGACACTATTTTTGTATTTAGAATTCATGGAAAAACATACTCGTATATAACGGCAGATGTATGATTCATGGCCATGGCATGTGAAAATGCGACTATTATACAGCTACATATAATTAGCAAATGAAACCACAAAGTATTGACAGGGTCCTATCCTGTCAAAAACCCGGGTGAAAGCAATTAGATTGGATTTGAGGTGAAAAGCAAAGGAGAAAATATCCTCTTGTCAATATTGCAATTAGTTTTATCGTACATAGTACGATAAATATATGAAAATATTGCTTTTGTTGCAAAAAAGGAATTGGCAATTACAAGGGCCATTCCCATATTGATTACAATTACATGTACGCACACTCGAACTGCTTTTATTGTACTGTTATTGTACATGGTCCTATGTTATTTCTTTTTAATGTCTAGTCGGATGGAGTAAAAGGAGCCTGGTTGACGTGGTAGGTAAGT
>JABASI010005018.1:0-13006 GCA_019776505.1 Tomocerus nigrus | reverse complement strand
TGGTTTTAATGATAAAAGTAATCTACCTAATATGAAAATTAAAAATTCTTACGGAGAAATACGAGTAGTAGTAGTGAATTGAAGTACCTTATTGATTAATAATTAGCAATCTCACAGAATTGCAGCAGTAAATAGTATCAGCATATATTATCACTTAATTCAGAGCTATTTTCATATCTAAAAAAATTACTTGTGATGTATAGGTAGTAGTGTAGTAGTCACCTTGCAAAGAGGAATTTATGTATCTTTATTTCCTATCTGTAGTCAAGATGTCCCCGAGCTAATGTACAGATACAGATAACTCAATAACTCATGTTCTCATCAGATAGGAATGACAATGAGTGGAGAAAAACTTAATTGTACTTGAATGTATAATATCTGCCCTGTAAGAAAAGGAAAGCAGGTATACCTTCATAGTGCATACATTAGATACATTGTTTATAACTAAAGATGATTCAATGCGTCGTAGATTGTAGTAAATATCAAGGTTGTTTTGGTAAATTGTCAATATGACACCTTACTGCAAACTTCTCCACTTAATTCTGGTAGTTTATAAGTATATATTTGTAATAATTAAGTAGAACTACAACATGAAAGAAATTGAGATATTCATTTATGCCTGCTTCAGACTTTAAGACACTTGTATGTATGCGTTATGCAGTAGTTTCTTAGAAATCTCATTTTTTGTTCTATTTGTCGAATTGACGAATGATACTTTAGAAGGGATATCCATTTTCACATAGTTTCATATGATATTACAGTTTATTTACGCCTTGGAAAGCAAGAAAAACGATTTCTAAATCGTTTTCGTGTATATTCAACATAATATTATTAAGTTTCAGTATAATGAAGATGGCATATAGTTTCTGTCGTGTTAGGTTGAATACTTATTGCAGACTGTGTTTATCATAAAGCTTTCTGTGAGAAGTCATTTACGCTGATGGAGTATAAAGAAAGAAAATATTGTATTTCGTGTAATGTACTGTAAGTGCAATAGAATATTGTGCGATTGGTATCGCACCATGCCTTAAAGACAGAGATGATATTAGTGATAGAAACAAGTCTCCGATTCACGCCTCGTCATGAAAATGAGAAGAATATGACATGAATAACCTCCTCCCAATTCCATTTTCAATTTCAAGACATAGGCCAAAGTCAACTTCTCTGTCAAGTTTCTTCCCCATTAGATATACTTAATGATAAATAATAAACCACTCTGGAGGAGAATTATGACTCGACTACTTTTTGAACTGCACAGTTATTTTATGTGAGCACTGCTCATCCTATCGAGTTAAGCATCCGTATAGTTGTTACTTTGGAGAAAGGCGCCCATCCGTCAAGCCAGATTAGACACATTTGCCAGTGCACACAATTTCAACTTGTAAATATTTACCATAGGTAATACATCTTTATCTAAGCATAATATACAATATAAAGATAAACTATGAATATATTTACATGAGAATTACCATGCCGAGATGCAAGGAAAGGATCCATTAAACTCTCTCTCTCTCTCTGTAGTGTACAAATGCATTTCTGAGTTACTTTATAGCGAAAATTAAATTAAGTGCTGAAGTAAAAATTGTCATTCATAATTCCCATATACAAACAATGATGGATCATAGCATACTCATACTCGTATGTATAGGGTAGCAGAATGTAAAATCATCATCAACTTAGAATGAATTAGGTAGATACCTATATAGCTGTTTAATGTGTTAATGCAATTAAAAATAGATTTTCAAATGGGTACATGAAAAATTCCATGAAAATGAAAAGTTTCGAAATGTATTTGCATAGAGCAATAAGCCAACTTTCATGCAATAGAAGAATAGTAAATGATTCAACAAAGTCTAAGCACGAAATAATTCAATCCCTTCATCGTCAGAATGTACATGTGCATGTTTGCAACATGGTTGTTTTGTGGCAAGCAATTAAAGGTTCGTTGAGTTCCTTTTTGCTTTTGGTTGGTTTGTTTTCGATTGCAAGTGTATTGAAGCAAGAGAACATCGTCACACTAATTACTCTGTTCGTGTCACTTTGAAGGAGTTTACAGAGCGTGACGTAAATGAATATGTAAAGAAAGCCACTTGCAGGAGGTTTAATGAAATGGATTTAATGGAAAACAGTTTTGTGATCTATCTGTTCATGTTAGACCGAGATGAATAATGAGTAGATATCAGTATGCAATTTAAGCCGAAACTTCCAACCAACCTCATGTCAGTCGATATTAGTCAACTCACTAGCCTATACTACTAGCTGTTTATTTAAAGCGTCTATTTGATATGTACAATGTACATGGTGCTAATTTATGTAGATTTCGAAATGCATTACCCATCAAAGAGAACAAAGTAAAACAAAGGCCTAGTCTAAATCGGTATCAACTCATTTTCATTCATTGCTTTCTGTCTGGCACTAAATGACATGTATTCATTTTGACATCAATAGACTGTACGTAGGTAAACACGTGCAAATATTATCAACTTCATTATTACACCAGGTCATAGATATTTTTCATATAACATAGACATGCCAGGATTTACTTAAAAATCCATATTTTCTCAGACTTGTTCTAATTTAGATTAGTTTTAACTAGCGATGCTCAACACCTAACAATGTAGCATCATAGTAGCATGATATGTAGGTATGTATAAATACTTAAATGGACACGTTTTTGTAAGTCACTTGTGTGAAGTTTAGATTTACAAATCTATGATTAAAGTTTACCAAAATAATAATGAAGATTTGTTTTTCTTTCTGAAGGTGACCCGGTTTTAGCAAAAATTCAGCAAAAGCCAAAGGCATCTATGATGCTACCTCTGCCGTTGCCACAAGGAGCCCAACAAATGTCATCCGGTGCCACTCAAGCCGATACAATGGTGAATGTCATGACAAAACCATCTCAAGAAGACTTCCGGCTCGCCCAATCTTCATCCTCTCAGTCGATGGGTGGCAAGAGTGATAATCTCAAAATTTTTAATCACAAAGAAGGTGGTGTTTTGGACGAAAATTATGGGATTCAACTTCAACAACAAATGCACAGGTAGCCTAAGCCTAACTCGCAATAACGGTACACTTTCCCCAAATCATACTCTCCTCCTATGCTCACAGCACTCACATTTTGCCAATGAATCTAGAATTTTCATTGCATACCTAAACTTTTCCTTAAAGGAATGAATAATAGCGAGGTAGGAAAAAAGGTAGGATCAGTGAATTGCTATACCTTTTCCATCAATATACACTTATACACTATTCTAATTAGGAATATCTAATTATACTAGCTCACCTACCTATAATTGGGGATTGCTTATATAAGCTACTGTTGGAATATACTGGATATATTATCTTGTTTTATTAAGAAAAATTTACATTATTGTCACATGTGCCTATGTGTGCATGAACTAATGCAATGTAATATTATTTCTGTTATGATTTTCTAGTAAGATGAATCATCTTTTAATGTACAGGAAAGGGCAAACCTCTTGATATCCCTAAGTACATGTCAAAAGTGTAAATATTAAACATTTTCGCACGTGAGATGCGAAGTAAGGAAATGGAACGGATGAACATGCATGGGCATAATCTGTTCCATTGTTTTCTTTTTGTACCTAACTACTTCTGCTCACTCGCATTACTAAAGATAATTTTAGGTAAATGAACTTTTAATGGGTGATACCTATTTATTCTATGAATGTAAAAGGTGAGCTAAAGATCCTAAAATCTACATAAGCATTTAAATCCCAGCCAACAGTTAATACAGTAGTAAGCCGTAATTTAATCCAGAGGATGTGTTCTGATTTGAGACTACTGTCTATATAGCACAAAGAAAAGTTTGCTGTCAAGGGAAGGTTTGTGCAAGGAACACCCTTGTCATTTAGTTGAGCATTGTCCTCCATGTACTTACTGTACACATGCGAAGTTTTTGTTTGACAAGGAAGAGAGACAAATATATTGTCCTAATTCCTAATAGTATACCGCACTGACGTAAACGCGAAAATGCTGATGCTACACAACATCCCTGATGATCTACCGGTTGACTGATTTCTCAACTCTCAGAAGGGGTTCATAAACTTTTACGACTGCGACTGTAACACAGCAGATCGCAGGAACTTCATCGATGAACACAATCCCATCCCAGTATTTGAATTTCCACATTGTTTCCACTACGACAACGACCTACTAATTCTTCTGTTTTCTGTCATCTGAAATTGCAATCTATATTATTCACTTTACTGTCCTTACTCCATATTCCTTATTGTTGAAGCAATGCCTTCAGCCTCCACAAATACATATGTACTTTTAGGTACACTAGTGGCCAATTGAATACTAACTTCATTACAACAAAGAATAGGTGCGGATGGCAATTGCAGTTATAATGTATCTTTCTGCGTATTTTAAGAAGATCGTGATACACACAACACTCCTAGAATCTCAATAAGATATGCGATCTAATATAATTTAATAAAGTGTCAACAATAAGTATCTGTCTTTTGAGATACATAATACACAGATAATACACGACGGGCTAGGGGCTACTTGTTCTGTGTAACACAATAATAATATGTAAAGCTAGACNGTAACACAATAATAATATGTAAAGTTAGACTAATGCAGGGATTACTATTACATAAATAATATCTGTACCTATATTCCTGTTGCAAACAGATACAAAGTAAAACATTGAAAATTCTGTTCATGCGATTTATATCATGTTTTCATATAAGTGTATGCCACGCCAATATTAATAGTCAGCAACACGCAGAGACACCAGCTGAAAAGTAAGAAGTAGCAAACGTGTGTAGATGACACGGCTCAAACAATTATGTGTTGAATGAACTAATCAGGGGCATTAGACCATACAACACTGATCTCCTCCTAATTTAAGGAGGACAAGGCAGAAACAAAGATGTAATGCATACCAATGTTGTAGAAACTCTAAGTAATAGAATTAATGTCAATGCAATGTCGAAAGTTTGAGTTCCCTCAGGAGTTTTATTTAGTGTAACTGCAAGATGTTGGGCAATATTGTACACGTAATTCGTGGAAACGTACAATTTTGAACTTCTACTAAAAACCATATTACGAAGGCTCATTATAATCTATATATTTACTATACCTTGACAATTGTACTGTAGCAAATTGGAAATGGAACGACAATTCACAATGTCATGCTAGCAAATAGTTAGATGCTGGTATGTGTTGCAATTGTCATTTCATCTTGTATCACTATTATCATAATACACCTCTAAGTTACCTAGTACCTACCCAGATTATCTATTGTAGGCTTTGTACTTATTAAGTACGCTACAAGTATGAGAGCAAAAAGCGACGATTGCAGCTTACTAACATGGAATATTTTACAAAAATCTGCGAAAATGTACATATATAGATAATTATTGCCAATCCACTTGTCAACTATTGTTTATTAATACTTGCTATCATCTTTTGCAGTCCTTATTGGAAGAACTACGACTACGGAAACGTCGAGTCTCCAAACGGATATGGACCACCTATGTCTTTACCTGCGGTTGGATCAGGATCAGCAGGAATGCCAAGCAATGGCCTATACGGTAAGAAAACTTGAGATTCAGCTCATGCAGTTGAAGACTCAAGACTCATATGATTATTATTGTGTAAAAACATCATGCCGGCTACGAGCAAAATAACTCATGCAAGGCATGATAAGAAATTAATTTAGGTATGTAGTATATATGCAAACAAGTGCGATGCGAACTATAATTTTCTCTTCCTTTGATTTGTACATTATGAGGATTTTGAGCAACAATCGATTCGAGTATTGCTCAAAACGCAGCGTCTTTGTAATTAGCTTTTACATAAAGAGACTATACAAGCAAATCGGCAAACAGTAATAATATCTAAGTAGCTCAATACTGAACCACATTGATTACACATTTAGTTGCTAATCGTAATGGGCTAATAATGTAAGTGCTAATGATTCAATAAATAAAAGTTAATTTTATGCTGTAGTTTTTGTCTTCGTAAACGGTTACGTGTGACAGGTAGATAATTATATAGGTTCCTAGTGAGTATACACAGAATAGTAAAATGCACCTGCTTTTATTTGTACCTTGTACTCATCATAAATATGTATGGGGCGGGTTATTAGCTGCTTATATCATACCAAGCAATGAACAGGTATGTAGTTCTTTTCAATTGAGGCGTACATACTTTCGTTGTAATTTGTTAAGAACTCAGTCGGTCTACTACGTACTTGTTCATTTATTCTGAAAGGCATACGTTTCGTGACAAAGAACTTAGAATTGGCTAACAATGGCACAACAATTTGTCAAAAATTGCAAAATTGTTACATACGCTGATAACTGAAACTTGACTTTGATTTGGCAACAGGAAGCAACGTGAACAATAACAACAATTACGGGAATGCCCCATATCCATATCCTGCCTATCCTCAACAGTCACAGCAACAACGACCACCTGGAGGAGTAGCCCAATTGCCGATGTATAACAACAATGCTCCTCTTCAGCAGCAGCAGTATTACAACAATAATCCCAATCTGATGCTCAGCGGCAGCAACAATAACATGATGAGCCAGAATCCCGTGTATATGGATCCTCGCTTCTTACCTCCAAATGGCAGAATACAATCAGGTTTGCAACAGACGCAGATACAGCAATCAACGGCAGGGACAACCACAACTGTATCGACAACCACAGCGAAGTCTATGACTACAGGGCGGCTTCTTTCACCGTCCGCGGCTCTTAATCAGGAGAAAAACGGCGGTGCAATTACGTCCGTTCCCAAGTCTGAAGCAGAAAAACTTGAGTCGAGTATCATGCAAAGAATGAAAAATCAGCCTTTCACGAGTGAAACCTCAGATGTTCAAGCAGGTTGGCTTGATCTCCTTCTAAATAGCATTCATTTGAGTCATGAAAGATATTTTCCAACTTGTTTTATGCAAATGCGGAGTGGCTACCCTATTTTCCTGAGCTCATTTTGAAAAATTGATTTCTTGGGATTTCAGAGGAGCTTGAGGCTCATACTGCAGGTGCGGGAGCTGTCTTCGTTTTCCTGATGGGAGTGAGTATGTCCGTCGTAATGGTGATCATTGTTGGCTGCCGCCTTCGTCGTATGGGAACAAGAAGGCGTGGGAAAAATAGGCTAGATCATGATTATCTTGTTGATGGAATGTATTTGTAAACTTGCTCGGAAGGCCACATCGTTGTATTTTCTGGGTTCGTTCACTTATCTGTAAATAATCAGCTTCATCATTTACATTAATAGAGTTAGTGGGATGATGCAGCTATTAATTTACTTACAGAAGCTACGTACCTACTCTTCGCGTAGTAGCATCGACAGGAAAGAAAGACCTACCTACTTAAACCTGCCTACTTCTATGGTAAATCGTAGGCAGGTCCTGGGTACGGGGTACCGAATATAATTAAACGACTTGACTATCTGATTAATAAAATTAATCCATCTTCTTCCAAGGTAGAACAAAGATGTTTGTCACGTCACGATTAAAAATTGCTTTAGTACATCTAATGTAGGCTGCGTGAATCTGAACGGAAATGTTTTGACGAGACATACATAAACTATATATAAACAATAATGGAAGTCCATCCTTTTTTACGGTTTTTAAGGTTAGGCTTAGATAGCCAGCTGGACTAGAGATGTGGTTACAGCAGGAGCTATAGTAGTGACAAGCAAAAGTTAGTTTAGTTTTACTAATAGTAGATATCATTTCTTTCATCTTCAGATTATTTTAACTGTAAAAAGTATTACCTATACTGAACTGTCACAGATTCTATTTACAAACACTCTTCTTACAAAATAAATGTTAGTCTTGAAGTTGAAGACTCCATCAGGCATTTATATCTGACTCGTCGTCAGTTTAGCTTTAGATTAAACGTTCATGATACGAGAGTCTGATTATATAGCTGTATATTGCAAAAATATCTTGGTAAAATATACCTAAAGAGATATACTATACGACTAACTACAATATGACGACAGTAATGCAAAAGTATTTAGGACTAATTAAAATGTACTATCTCTGCAACAAAAATGTAATACTAAATATTATAACTCGACATTCGTAGTGAACTGAAATCACTATCTATGGTACAGACATGCATATAATGTAAGTAAACTTCGTTGAACTTTGAACTTCTCCGTGTTGCCTCAAATGTACACTACTGTCTCATATAATAGGTAAACAAGTGTATCACAAATAACACACTGTCCTCTGTCAATGATAAACTACTCAATGCATTACATTAAACCCGGGGAGAACTCTCCGTATTACTTACATGTATTATTGTGGGTATCGATTGTTATTTAATTTAAAAATCTCTTCAACATTCCCAACATCATTTACTTTTGAAAAATTCTCGGTGGTTTTAATATGTACTTACTTAGTAGTAGTAAGTAATTAATGCAATTATAACGGTTAAATTGAATATCTATTATAATGGAATTGACTGTGTATTTGTGAAAACAATAAAAAAACTTAAAATCACAAAGACGCTGTCCGGGATGTATGTCCTACGACACGACTGACAGAATGACTATCTTCCTATATCCTATATCTTCCTATACAGTAATACCTTAAACCCGCGCCTAAGGATGAGGTTCATATTCATAACATCATAAAAAAGTAATATTTTATAATTCATTTGGACCATCACATATGGGTGACAAGACAAGAGCCATATGAGCCATAAGCGACCAAAATGTTTTTCACTTTTTTCGTTACCATCATCATCATCAATCATTACCATCAGGCTAAGATAGAAAATGTTGACGTTATTGTATTGTACACAAACATATAAAATATAAATACGAACGAACTAAAAAACGTAAAAAGATCCACTAAAAAATAAACAAAACCTTTGCATTTCATCGACAAATTCACTTTAATTAACACAATATGGACCAATATTATATTGCTTATTTTTCTTTTTGTGCTCCAAATGGCTCATCAATTCCTGGAGACTATTAAATGGTTCACAAAAACTATTGCTAGGTATATTAAAACTGCGTTAGTATATTAATATTGCTTCTGTTCCTGATTTTAAAAACTGTTGGTTTGAAAAATAGGAAGACAATTTTTTGCATCATTGCATCCAAAACATTTGGTATTAGAAAGAAAAGTATTGATTCATGTTTAACATTCGTTAATTCTGAGTATTGTACTACAGTAAGTAAACGCAAATTATTTACAACAAATAAAAGAAGTATAACAGGTACATTATTTTAAAGATGCTCATTTATTTCATTTTAATGGCATTTGTACACATAGGCTTAGATATTGACTCGTGTGTAATTAATGATCAATGTTTAAATTAAAGTAGTGAGTAGTGTAACACAATTTCATTTTGTAACAATTTGTAACGTAACTCTAAACTTACGTCATTTCAGTTGTGGTTATGCTATTCTATTATTTATAGTAACTATCTTATAGTACAGTTTTAGCTACATTACGCTAAGGACTCACGTCGTGCGTGGTTCTTGATTCAGGATATACCCATTGTAAAGTAATGAGTATCAGAGTATCAGCAAACTGTTAACTGTGCAAAAATTTAGGTTTTTTGTCTAAGAAAATTTGCGCATTGCAATTTGATTGTTTAATACTGGTACCTAGTAATTTACCGGGACAATAATTTTATAGTGGGCAATTTACGGTTAACGTTAGGTACACAAATAACAGCATAATAAAAGTAAAACGATTCAAACCCAGAAATAGGAATTTATCAGTCATTTCTCGCTTATAATTTCATTTCAAGATTTGATTGGATTTTTGAGGATGAAGAATAGTTGAAGTCACAGCTCAGTCCTTGCCCTATAATCACATCACAGAATTCAAAGTTATAATCACTGTACTTTGTACTTACTGATATCAAATAAAAATAATACTATTAGGTAATTAATAATTAACTTTTTTTATACATAATCACTTAAAATGAAATTTCAAAAACATTTTGCGATACAGAATTAATAGTTAACTGCATAAAATTATTTTATGTGCCAACAACGAAGATCAGTGCATTGCATACTGTTTTAAACCAGCGAAAAAGTAAAATGCAATTCAAAATAGAAAACAGCAAAATGGAATTGGTTCATAAAAATATTTTAATAATACAGTTTTACCGCAGCATTCATTCTCAACCGAATAACTAATGAGGAAACAAAAAACACGTGCGAAGTAAATGACTTATAAACAACAGTTTACAAAAATATTTGCTAATCAAAAATCAAAAAACAAATGTGAATTATTTGAGAATAAAGAATTACTTTTCGTTAATGAAAAGTGCACTCTTGTTGTCGACGCACCATACGCAACCTGAAACAATACGACATCATAAAGTCTGACAGGAAATACCAAACATTGCAATTGAAACTTCACTTTAAGTGGGTGTTGTACAGTATGAATATAAGTCATACTATATGTATAGTGCAATATATTTTTATTGTTAAATAAAATAATGTCCAAAACATTATTAGTAGATTTTTGCACACAACAACAACAGTGAACAGGGACATTAGTAAATGCAATAGGACTTCAGAGACTGCACGACTAACCATGCTTGCGGTTTAGAAAAATTCCATATTTTGTTTTCGCATCGCATTTTTCGGCTTAAACTGTGTCAATGGTAGATGCTCGAATTGGACATCAAAAACCATATTACCTGACCAAATACAAATCACATGTCTATAGGAAAGGAAGTAAGTTAAAATCGGCTATACGCTAATAAAACTGAGTAAATTGATTACTACAAAGAATGATTGCCATAATTGATATTTTGTTATTGAACAATTTCAACAAAAACTTATTTAGTTTACGACTATAATATAAAATAAAAAGGGAATAGGTACGGTTTTTGATGACTGTCATTTTTAACTGCTTTGTAAAATCGCAGAAGCAAAGCCATTCGTCTAAACTTTGCAGTTTGAGCTGAAGAAGCTCTAATAATATTATACACGAATATTTTCGAATTACCACAGACACAACAATATTTATAATTAATTTATTTCACAACACCTTCGTGGCCACTGATTGTCCTTATCTGTAAGTGGAACATAAATGACTCCCATCAAAGATTTTCTAGTAATAGTTCCGTTCATAAGTTTGTCAATCTGGAAATTTAAACAAATATTTCATTATTATGATTTACTCACACGTACAAACTGCAACAGTAATTAATATTTTCAAGCAATTAATTAATACATAATATTGATAATATTGAATATCTACCTGTTCCAACTCTTGATGACCTCCTTCAGGACCGACAGGAACCACTAATCTTCCTCCCGGCTTAAGCTGCTCGATTAGCTACAGAAGTTATAAGTAAAGTATAAGAAAGATTGTAGAATAATTGCAAACCATTCTAAACGGTTAAAAAGTCACAATTTACTTCATTGGGAACATTAGGGGCTGCCGCACCAACATGTATTGCATCATACGGACCTCCCTCTACGTGCCCTTTCCGACCATCTCCAACTAAAATAAATAATGTACAAGAAAGTTGTATTAAAACTGTGAGTTGAAAATCATAAAAATTGATGATTTTTCGATTGTACCAAACAACGCTAATCGTCCGGATTCCAACAATTGTGGTTGATCTTTCTTAACATTATTGATTGACATTTCCACAAGTTCGGGCATATGGTCAATACCAAAAGCTCTCCCAGTTGGTCCAATCTGTAGTTACAATACAAATGACAAATATTTAAAATAAATTACTGGAGAATAATTGATTTTGGCAATTTCTTAAGAATTTTGTCGTTGTTACTTAATGTAAATGCCAAAACCTAACCACCGACTACCGACTACTGACTACCGCGACAATCGACATACCATTAAAGCCATACATGCCGTCAAATATCCAGAGCCGGAACCAACATCAAGAACATGGGCCCCTTCCTTCAGATGGTTAGACAAGACCTCTAACGCATGGGCATGCTAACATTTCCAGTAGTATAGTACAAAATAGAACATTAAAGTGGACAGTCATTTATTCGTAGATAATTAAAATATCAGTAGTTTTTTGTTTAAGTACCATGTGAGGTGCACTAATTGTAACTCCATAACCGATACTTTGCGGTGCATCTTTGTATGGATTAGACCTTGAATATTGTCCACGATCAACAGCCTTCATGGCGGCTTCAACTTTCGGTGACTGAATGATCCCATGGGCTGAAGAATCAAGTCAAAGTTTAAAATAACAAATGCATTGTCTTATTATTTTCTTTATACATAAATGAGAGAGTAATTTCAAGACTGGATGTAGATACCAAATTATATGTATATACATTTTAAATTATTAATCAAATCTGCATTATCCTTTCCAGATGATCTCCACGCCATAGTAAACAGTGTTCGATAGCTTCCAAGCATGCAAAAATACGAGACGATTGTAAAATGAAAATAGGTGACGTTTGTTATCATTTGGCCATTTGAACCCGTCCGGTCACCGGTATCAGCTTTTACTGCCAACTGCAAGGAAATACAATTGACAATGTGATCCTGAATCCCCGACATTGATTTTTGAAAAACTTAGCCAATTCAATCAAACCTTCTAGATTAAAACCATGGACCTTGATAGTATAGATAGATAGACTATAGACTATGAAGTGTGTCTGTATGTATGTCATGTTAGCCTAATTAATTAGCATAAAAATACGAAATGCAATTTATATTTGGTGAATGAAAGTGTGTGCACCCTTATAATATGTATATTCTTTAAAATAAAAAATATGATTTATACAATCTTTATAAATCATATTTCTTATGTTTCTGTATGTATAATATAACATGTATATCCGGAGATGTGTGGTAAGGCGGAAATCGAAACGTTCCAATCTTCCAATCAATGGGAAAAGATAACGAAAAAAGTCCCTGCGGACTACTGCCGAGTGACTTCAGTGACTCCATACTGAGTGACCGAGGAGACTGCGGACAATAGGTCTAAAATACTCTCACAGGATTCTAATCTAATCTTCTGTGCTGTTATCTGAGTTAGC
>JABASI010005017.1:0-13006 GCA_019776505.1 Tomocerus nigrus | reverse complement strand
ATTAGTCTAAAAAAAATGGGTGCCTATTTTCCATTTTTAGTGCCTATCGGTCCCATGTAAATATGTCAATTGGTGCCTACTATATATTTTTTAAATTCCTATGTGCTATTTAAGACTACGTTGATTTTTGGAGCTTACGTTTTCGAGATTCTGCCTTTCCTCGCTCCGATTAAGAAAACTGTACCAGATAAGCGAAACCAAAGGACCGCACCGAATTGACACACAGGCGCCTTGATTAAGTCATTTATTGGTCACATTTATAACTGATTGTGAGTGCGTAGGGAAATACCTTATAATAGTAGAACTAGTCTGATTGTGACTAGCCGGCCAGCAATTGGCTGGCTAGTCTGCTATTCGAATAAGGTCCGCTCGGTTTTGACTGGATAGCCAACGAGGAGTTGCTAAAATCATTTATTTCTTTGAGTTTACTCACATTGCTTGGGCTATATAACCGGCTCATGTATTAATGTGAAGAAAGATGGGACAAGGATTATGGGGATTCTTTACTTACGCGTTTTAGTTAAATATTTAATACGTATTTTCTCTCATTCCGTTTTGAATAAATTGCACAAGTATGGACATGCAGACACAAAAATTGTGTATTTTACAATTATCTTATGTGCAGATTTTTTTGTCCGTTCATCCATTTTATAAAGGCATAAAATCTAAAGAGTTGCATAGGAAAATACGCAGTCTGTGTCCAGAAACCGCTGCACTATTAAAATCAAGTTCTCTGTCCTCTGGTTTCCGTTACGGGCTCTCCCATAGCACTATAATGCTTGCTTAGATAACTTCAAATAATGTATTGAAGGAAAGGCGAGGAGAAATAAAAACATACCCCGTAGTATTCGCAATAACGTACATAAATTTCTCATGCAGGTATTAACTTTGCACTGACTGCATGAAAATGTCACCATCACTGTGTCAGCTATTTATTCTAAGCAGGTATCTCATGGTCTTAACCGAGAGTGGAGGAACGGAAGGTTACATCAGGCCAAAGACCATCGCAGACAGCTAAATCTGACAGTGGGCATTGACATGCTATTGAATTTGTTGGTATGTGTTAAGTTTGTTGTGAGGATGACGCAGGCTAAGAGGGAAAATGGGACAGGAATTTCTTAAGTATTGATTAAAGGATGAAACTTCATTCATGGCCGTGGATGTGGTCTACAAACTGAACTAATAATATGCATGCATGTTGTAAATGTGCACAGAATAATATTATTACCATCAAAGTCATATAATAATATTCCTAAGGATGATGTTTGTTCTGCTTGCCAAAAGTCAAACCATATTATTATTAACTCTCTTTATTCCCATGCATGATGCTCTAGTTTTCAGTCTCACAGGCAGAGCGCTTTTACGATGTGAACTCCATTTGCATCTCTTATCACCTTCTCGAGCTAATAAAACTGAATTTCTATGGCTGCTATTTTTGTTACTTACCTTATAAAATAAATACGACATGCAAGATTATTATTTAGACGTGGACGGGTGGACCTGATTAACGAGACATGCTATGACTAAGGCTTTCCTTTAATTTACTTAACTACAGCTCCGTAAGTAAGTAGAACATAATTGCTAACTTAAATTACTTGGCTAGGTAGACACAGCCTTAAAAGTTGTAATTAACTTCCCTCTTTTATGCTATTCATAAAACGTCATCAGCATAATCCTTGTCCATTAAATGAGGATAATGCAACCACAACAACCGCGTCTTTATAAAGCCCTCTTTCCCAAAACATTTTTCTACGTCAATTCGATAATAATATAACATGGATATTCATTATTTACTCTGAAATGTACAGATAAAAGCTCCAGCATACTGAGCGCCAAATGTGCTAACATAATCACCTACACTTTTTCCATTTTCTAGAAATGTGACAAAGTCTATATATTTACAAGGTATTGCAAAATAATTATTTTCGTGTCGCAGTGTAATGGAACTTAGGTAACTTCCATTTTACCCTATTTCAAAAGATCGGCATACAATGATCTGTTGACACTAGGTCCCACCGGAACCTGTTGCCTGTTGACACTTATAATTATTGCATTTAAATATGTAATTTAAAAAAACTACAATTTTGAAAGTCAAGTGAAGATACTTCGGAAGTTAATGATTATTTAATTGCATGCAGTTGCTACTAAATTTCAAGCGTTTTCTTCCACGCGCGTTTAGTACAAATAATGATGCTTAAAATGTATAGGAAAAAATTGATGGTAATCACGTCGAAAACTTTATTACACACCTGCTAAAAACTACTAAAAAGTGTATTGTGTTGTGTCGAATATGCAGTCTCTGTCAGAGGAGCGCATCTTGTCACGACTTGCGCCAATGATTATATTTTTATGGAGTTTTCTGTTCGGAGTAAGTGAATTTAAGGGAAGTAGGTAATGAAGAATAAAGAATTGCTCAGTTGAGTAAAAAGTTGAACCGAAGCTTAAAAATGAATTGGTGGTAATAAAATAATTAGAAAATTGCCGGAGCGTGTAAATGGTTGGAGCAAAGTTTAATCTGAATGTCAGCTTTTGACAACTGTGTATAAAGAAAGAGTGTCTCTCGTCAGCAGAGACGAGTACAGAGAAGAGCTATACTATATATTAGTTGATGTTGTATAGATAGGAAGGACGTAAGGCTATCTTTATCCTTTTGCCAAATTTTTAGTTAAATTAAAGTGATCCTAATAGAATTAGTGGTGCGGATGCGGAGTGTCTATCCATATCGCGTATGTCAGCACAGAGTAAATAGTTTCGCATGTCTTTTGGAGATGAGTGGCTGGCTGTAGATGATATTCAGATGTAATAAAGCGTAGAGTACCTGAAAAGAGTTTTGTATGCAAATATCTGTTGTGCTGAAGGACTACTTATCGTGTTGTGTTGTGAGTGAGTAGCATGTAATGTGTAGAATGTGTGGAGCGAAGGCCGAATGCGAAGGAGGTCCATTGAAATCCATCTCTCTTCTTGTTGAGCTAGTGGGCAAAGAGTATTTAACTGGATTAAACCAGTACCTATACTAGGTACATAACCCTCGACTCTAGTCTTCTCCTTCTCTTTCTTCTTCTTGAGGAAGAAAAGAAGTAGGAAGGATATTTTATTTGTCGGGAATGCAATTTCACATAAGTCCATCCATCCCATTTCATCCACAGAGAGTGTTTAATGTGAGAGATGTGACGTGCATCTTAAATGAGACGAAAAACGAATCAACGGGCGAACATAAGTAAACTCTAATCGTAAAAGTAAGCTAACTGCATCATGACTCGACTGAATTCATCCTCTCCGTTCCAAAAGACTATGTACCTACCTAGCTACGAGAATGATTACTCTCAAGTTTGATCTTCCGTGTATATTACAGCTCTAGCATATATTTTATATGAACTGCATATTTTCACTCTTCCTCAAATAACATCTCTCTGATGCTGTAAATATCCAAGACGTTCTTCACTTGTGTCTTTCTTCGTGGTTTCTGTGGTCTTGTGCAATGATATGATAGTAGTGCCCAGAGAGAGGCGCTCCTACCTATTATAAATATATTATGCATCTGCTCTCATCTAAGAATGCATATGATCTCTCTCCCTGGCTTTTCCCACTATATATACATACACACATAGATAGAACTATGTTATTATATGCAGGCGAGGAATGTATTGCATGGGAATGTCATACGGTTGTTATAAATCTCAAGTGCTGTTGCAAATAATTCTTGTCTCGATCTATCCCTACAAATAACATGGCAAGGCATTTGGCAAATGCTGTAATGACTTAACATGGCGTACAATGAACAATATTAACTTACATTGTTATCTAGACTAGACGTCTTGCTTCTAAATCTCCTCATCCACCTACTTTACTCCACTTCACTACACTGCACTATATATTACCACTACCGCCTCCTTTTACTTTGCACATTATACATAATACACTATGAATGAACTAGCTAGCTAAATACTCTATTTATTTATCTTTGCGGTTTATAATTGTTTCCTTCCCTGTCTATGTCCTATGTATGTATGTAGGAGTAGGGCACAATTCAATTCACAATCCCTCCTCGCCTCTATCTGCAAATAATTAGGTAGTTACCATTCTTCTAAACCCTCTGACAATTAGTTTACAATAACTACACTACCAATTATACTGTTCACCACATAAGTAAATAGTTGTAGTTGTTATTGCTATTAATAGAAAAGAAGCACACAGATAATTGCATCACTAAGAATCCCATTAAGAATCCCATGCCATTTCAAACAATTATCTTCCGAGGCCGCCCATTTTTTCTAAATGCTTTCAACAGTAGTACAGGTAGGAGGGGTAATAGCTACTGAATGCCCATTAAAATTTTAAGGTTAGTAGCCAGTAGGTTTTAATCGATTTTAGATTTTAACGATTGTCCAGACTATTTTATATCTGCGTGGATACTAAACGTATCTGAAGAGATTTCACGGCTCTTACAGAAGACAGAACCATAAATAATGCATGCGAGACTTGCTATCTATTAGTGAAGAGCCACTATTCGACGAATACGTAAATGGAAGTTGGAACTAATAATTATGAAGGGTGACTTTAAGTAATGTACTATTTGGTAGCAGCAGCTAAAATTATATAGCTGCCTGTCTTGTGACTCCAACTGGTTCTAAAGTTCACAATGATTATAAAAATATTAAATACAGTACCTATAAGTACTACCTACCTTATGTATATGTATAGCTTTCTTTCTATACTTGCCTCACTTAAATAAAACAGCTTTGACTACAATTTAAGAGCTTTAATATAAAACTTTGCCATTCAGTTCTTAGCCCTATGCTAAGATCATGCAAAGAAACCTACTCCACAATGCCATTTAGTAATCTTAGTTCACATTTTGCAATCTATTCATGCTTTTCGCAGTACGAATTCATCTCACGAATAAAACAGATTAACTTTCGTCGTTGTGGTTTGGTTTACAGTTTTGGTAATAACGGTAAGACATGCTATTGTATTTATTATTTAACGTGCATCGATATCTCTCTTCACCCTTTATGTCCATTTATGAAATGTTATGCAAAAACGAGTCAAGTTCAGCCATTGATAGGCAGTTCAGTTCCTAGACACTAGCAATATGAACACTGAAATCAATTTTGCTACAACTACCGACCTACACATTATATTTGCACACTTATCACATGCTCAACTTCTAAGCCCTGAATTTATGCTAGAAAACAATGGAGAAGTACAAACAAATATGATTTATCATAAAATAAATATCTTTCATTTTAATTTATGGAATACGAGTACTTCCTAGGCACAATTTATAGGAAATTAAATCAAAGTGAATTAGTATAATGAAGCGAAGGATACAGCTATGCAGAAAATAAATTATCGTAGAAATTATAAGCAAACTCATAAATGATATTATATTAACTCATGAAATAAGACGATAATTTACAATGCATAATAAATAGACAGCTCAGAAATTAATATAGCCACCAGAATCAAAGTAATCTTTTTAATTACTTCGTTGAGTATGATTAAGAGTAACTGACAAGACAAGTTTCTATAATTCTGTATTAACTGTAATAAAAGAATAAACGTAGATAAGTAGACAGAATTAAAATACAGGAGAGTTAAACTGAAAGGATGGGATAAATAGTTAAATGGAAACCGGTCAACTAATAAATAGTTAGTTAATATAAAATTACGTATGCGTATAATGATATGGTTGAATTGAATGAGTGATTAAGCTCTCTTCCTATTCCTGATGGCAAATGGCCACGACGTTTTCTGTCGATACATAATTATTAGTCTGATCAAAGTTAGAAAATGCGCGTTCACTTCATAGCTGTCAAGAAAATATTTTCTGGGAGTAATATTCACGGTTTGTTCCTTTATTGTGCTCTGACTGATTAAATTTTATGATAATCATAGTTTGCAAATTCAATTATACATCATAGAGAAAAAGTTAGAGAAGCTAATAGGTTTGCGAAAACTTTTCACCGTTGACTTCATTGGTAATCCCGTGCTTTCATGCAAAAGTCATTACAAAGATTACCAGTTTTCAGTGAGATGTGTTGCTCTGTTCGGGACAAGACAGGCTTGGATTAAAACTCCTCTCAGTCTACCCCGTTTGCATCGAATCTATTAATCAAATCCGGTTGTTGTGAATTCCAAAGT
The DNA here is from genome assembly GCA_019776505.1 of Tomocerus nigrus. NCBI lineage: Eukaryota > Metazoa > Arthropoda > Collembola > Entomobryomorpha > Tomoceridae > Tomocerus > Tomocerus nigrus. The sequence continues at coordinate 6,862 of JABASI010005017.1, read as the reverse complement.
ACAGTGGCTCTTATAGTACAATGAAATGAATAAGCCTCCTCCTCCTCTCCAATCTTAAATGCATTATCCGAGGCAGTTCATTTGACTTGCAATTAAATTCCCACTAAGCTTTTAGAGTTGGAGACTCATTTAGGACAAGTCGTTTCGTTGGGAACTGTGAGTATGAATTTCGGAGGGCGATTCTGATCTTGAAAAGAATCGATTGGATACTGAGAACCTGTTGTGCTTTTTTCCTCTTGAATTTCTGGTTTCGTCGACTGAATAGCTTTTCTGCAGTCATGTTATGCAAGGAGTTATTGCGGCTCGGTGAGATGAGGGCCTGATCTCTCTAAAAGGAAAAAATTCAAAACTGTCTATCCTTTCGCTGAGTTGTCTATAATCTGGCAATATGTTATCAGTATACCTACTTACTGGCTACTTACTCTCTCAGCTCTAATGGATGAAAAGTGTAGCAACAGTCGGAGTTCATGTAGTCCAGCTCTGAAAATTATTTATCTCAGTCATGCAATGGATTATGGCCGTCAACTCTGTCTAACGGCAGCATTAAATCCTTTCAGATCACTTTGTGTAGAAAAAAACAAAATGTCAGACTAAACAAATTAATGGTAAACATTTCCTTTAATGTACAACTCTGTCAGTCTCTCGCCGAGTCGATTCACTTGCTTTTTACCACAGAAAAAACAGCTAAGCTTTAACTTTGTTAATTTATTTTACACTTTTACTATGTCAACTTGGCTAATGGATAAAATGTCAGAGACAATTCTCAAAAAAACACGTATGATTACCATCCTCCTGATTCTCCACACTTTTCTAATACTAAAGAAACATGCAAACTGTTATTTTCTTCGATTTGACCACCAGGAATTTATAAAATTCGCTGATATGCACTCCACGGACTACATACAGGGGATAAAAAATTACACATAATACGCTACAGGGTAATGTACAGCCATTCATTATCTGTAACAACATTAGTACTTGCTATTTAGCTCTGCATTGGCTGTCAGCAATAATCATTCCTCTACTTTTGTACATCTTCCTTTCTTTCAATTCTTTCATGGCTCATTGCTGACTAATCGTAGACAAGGTTTATAATCTTTACTTTGATTCATAGAAAGACTCTTCTTGCATGTTTATTTATCATTTGGTGCAACATAACAGTAAAATAAGCCTTTTCACTCCCTCCCTATAATAAAAATTAGAATTTTTTGTATTTTTAACATAATAATTAAAATTATAAACGTGTTTATGGTATAATGAAACATATAGATACATCTTAGTAGATTGATAGGTACATTACAGATAGTTTTCTTATAATACGAGTTACAGGATTGAGAAACATTCTATATAATTATTTCTGTGACACACAGGTAGCAATAGCATCAATTTAGACATCTTATTAAGAAAGTACTTATTTGGTTTTTCTCTGCACTGGCAGTCAGTCAAGTGGAGATATTTTCCATTTCGATGTCAGTCGCCTACAATGCGTTATGCTCAATTTCCTCTTCTACAGGATCAATATTCAAGGAAATTCTATTCAAAGAAAACGTTTTTGCAAAGGAAATAAATGGATTTCTTTGAAACAGTATTTACAGTTGAGAAAGATTATACCATTAGTCGTCTTTCAGTTGATTTGAAATTTTATGGGCTATGTATATACCAGTTTCTTTTATGGATGTTGTGTAAGTATAAAAACGATAGTTGATATTTCCTATAGCTACTCTAAAAACTATATCAGTCTTCCCTGAACAGAATATATTTGGATTGTTCGCCATGATAGATTACTTAAGAATGCATTATAAGGGGATGTAGCATTTTCAAAGAGCAAGAGAGAAAATCCTGGCTTTAATCAATTAATTGCTAAATGCGTTTCTACATTCTGCATACATGTTTAAAGTTGTAAAATTACTTTACTGGTATTTGTTTTCTCTTTACTGTCTGTCTGTCCGTTCAGTCTGTTTACAAGAGAGATTTCTCTCGTTTGATACAAATGAGATTTGTTTCTATCGCTATAAATCACATCTCTCTCATTCTCTACCATAATCAACTGTAATACTACATATCAGTTTATATAATATCAGTTTTCCTGTTTTTTCTTCGCAGGCCTTTAGTACAAACTGTTAAATAGAATCTTTATGTAGTTTACGCGGAAAAACATGAAAATCTGTGATCACTGTTTATTATGATCTTTACATTGTTTTTGTGATACTCCGCTCTTTAATTTCTCTAGCCGTATTTTTAGTCTGGCATGGAAAATGTAATCGTTTTTTGATTTTCTTGCAGCCGAGATGAAAAAAGTGGGCCAGATCTGTTGGAATCTCCTGCAGGGAAGAGTATCAATGGGGCTGCTAGTGCTAATGGAAACAGCGGTGGGAGTGAACATGGGAGACTGGGTACTCCGGCTTTTATCAACTTGCCAGAACCAAGGGTACTGAAAGATGAAGAAATTCAAGAAATCGTTACGGAAATAGAATGGCAAAATGTGGAACAGGTTAGCTTTGTCAATTACTGTCCTTCACAGAAAATATAACACATGCTATGAAAATTAAGGAACAATAACAAAATTCATAAACGAAAGTGACTTTTTTAACATCTCAGCAGCTGCACATAAATGATGCTGTGAATACATTCAATTTTATGCATTTCATATAATAATAATTTATTTTATCCCCAAAGAAAATTTTTCTCCTCCAAAATAGTTGTGGTTTTAAAGTTACGGTTAATATTTTTTTAAAGTTTGCTATTTTTAAGATCGATTTTTAGGCCATTATAGTACAAATTCTTGGAATTAAGACAATGAAATCAGCGACTTTCAACTGATAATCAAAAAATTGTCTTCGAGACATTAATAATCTGTGTGTATAGCGCGTGGCATACTTATCTAGATAAAAATCTGCGTTTAGAATTTTAGAAGTTATTTTTACATTATATCTGATGGTATGAGTTGGTGTATTATCATTTATGATAATTTAAGGCTCCAGATATTTTCGTCAGTAAGAATTACACTTTATTTATTTACTCAGAGATTTGTACAAGCAGAGAGACAAAGAATTCTTGTGCAAAGGACATAGAAATGAGCAAACCCTGTAGTGATGAATTGTGCGAACAGGAAAAGCAAAGAGTAACTTTTAAAGCAATCTCCGGTTGCAGAAAATGTTCTGGAATATTTCAATTTGTGTAGGTACCTGAAATGAGGTTCATTGATGCTTAGCAAGAGGGGATTTTACTGTGTTAGCAGTCTAATTTTAGACATCCTGTGTGATATTCCGTTTCTTGACACGTGCTATGCAAACATTGAAATATGCAACAAGGGAGAATAATGGCTTGTTATACTTAATGTGCAATAATTTTGCTATCTTGGCTTCAGCAAAAGCGGCTGACAGAAACAATGAAAATCCTCTCTATAGACTTCCCTCCTCACATTGTGAGTATTACTAAAGACAATAATAGTTTTTTTTCATCTGTTTGTTTTATTAGTATGTTCCTGTGCTCAAACATAAGACATGACATGACGCTGCCGATAAAAAACTTGATTATTTTAATTGTATCTAGAATTACGCAGATTAAGCTCACTGACATGAATCTGTAGGCGATTATGTTTCTTTAGGTATCGTAGTTAGAGATTTATTTAAATGTTGCGAAGGTGTTATTTAAATTTATCATTTACAACTTTCTAGTCAATTTCAAGGAATTCATTTGCATACAAAACAGTTCCAATGGATAGTTCTAGGGTGTCTAATGCCAAAATATTTTATGCAGTGCAATCTTGCAAAACTCCTACAAAACAACAGATACATAAACATGTAAAATCAAGATTCAAGGCTACCGACACAAATTACATTACATATTTTTTAAGACTTTAAAACATTTCAACGGCTGAAACAAAATTTTGTACAATTGTTTTGTCGGTTCTTGCTTGCATTTTCCATTGCTCAGATATAAGTGGTGTAAATTAATAATAATAAAATGCAGAATTTATGTTCTGTTTGAAAAGATGTGTCAAAAAGAGCTCTAGACAGAAGTTTTGGCTGTAAAGGATGAATTATATCTTCTGAGCATTGCATTATTACATTGTTGTGGATTAATACCGGAGTGTTGTCTGTTTGCTAGTGCACAATGAACGCTGTCTTGCCTTGTGCACGTAAGGACAAGGATGCAACTCTATAATATTATTGTTATGGCTAAGTTCTAAAGATAAGGCTGATAAGTAAAACAGGCATTGAGCATGGACTGAATGTGTGAAAAATGCGGTTAAAGTTTTTGATGGGAAATTGCATTGCTTAAGAAAGGGCATGCAGGAATTGAGGTTCTTGTTCTCTTCTTCTCTATCAACTCCAACATATCTAGACAATTACATTAGACTTTACAAGACTGTCAGATAATGCATAGACATTTCCAACATTGAACATACCGACATGGAAGAAACCAGCACGTAATTACTCTCTTATAACAAAGCCTTTGCTAAGGTCGACTTTGCTATCTTCTTGAGAATTTTATTTAACAGAGACTCTTAGGCTCATTAAGCTTTCCAACTGTTAAACTCTAATTTACCTAGCACACAGACACTAATCACACAACATGTAACTCATAATAAAAACATCATATCTCAAAAGTCGCTACAGCCATTTCCAAATAGTCCTAAACAAAAGGCTGCCAATTAAGACAGCCATTTGTATCCATCTCCTTACATATCTCACAGATAAATAAATAATTTCATTTATCCTTTTTATCATATCTCATTTTCTAAATATATTCAATTTGCGCTACATAACTCTATCTATTACTTAAGATTAAGATTAGTTAATTATTAATTGCTAGTGTTTCAAATAAAAATCACTTCTATTATCATTACAACCTTTATCATTAACTTCAAAGAAAATTCAGCAGAAATGGAAGAATGTTGATGCCTCTAGAGAAGTGATCTCATCTTGTCTATGTATAGACTGCTAACATTCGCATTTATTTAACATTCACGCCAAGTAGTGATAAAGACCAGAACTTCTTTTCGAATATTTATTCTATATATGCGAGTGTGCCTGTGAACACTTATTACATACATGGAATACTGTATATTATACTGAAGTTTGGGTTTCCGGTTAAGAATGACTAGAACGCCATGAATTAATATTTTGGAAAGCGTAAAAACCTTTAGCATATCAAACTCAGGTTTACAAAAAAAATGAAATGTTGCTGTCTGTATCTATTTATTTTTACCATAATTCTTCGAACCTTGAATTTACTTTTGCTACATAAGCGAGAATGTGAAAAACTTTTAAAATGAATAGCTAATCATTTCAATTTACAGTATGAAATGCATGTAATTCTAAAAGATCAATAAAAATATCCAGACAGTTCCGTTTTTTCTCTATAAAATAATGCTCGATAAATAGAACAGATGGGAATTTTTCTGTTTAATTATTATGTAGTATTTGTTGCATTTTATCACGAAGGTGGTGATATTATTATAAATTCCGGCAGCTCTATCACGAGCATTGTCGTCCGTATGCAGTCCAAATTAACATTTTCCTGTCTTCTTGTTATTTACATAGATGATTTTTTACATCATACTGTACTTATAATGGAAACCCTTATTGATATTCATAGATGGCCAATTTCCCTACGGTGCAGATTGCCAGATTCAATAATATCCATAATATCCAGACGAAATTAAGTTTCCTTCAATAAAAAGATCATTGAACTCTGAGATTTTTAAAAAGGGGTCTGGCTTTATCAGTTCTTTCTTATTTTTTAGTTGTAAATAAAGTAAAAACTGAATCCTTAACCGGAAAAATTCTATTTGGCTGTATAGACGTAGAAATTATGAGTACAGAGTACAGAGATAAAGTAAAACATAGCTACAAACTACAAAAACGCCATACTAATAAATTCATTTAACTGATTCTGAGTTCTGTGGTTCTAAGTTCTGTTTGATTTGAAAAAAGAGTTAGTAATGTCATTATTGGCTTTTAGTTTTTAGTGTATTCAATGGAGTTGCAGTACCTAACTATGAAATGCTTTCAAGAAGTTTTAAAAGTCGGTTAAAAGTGATATCCGTGCGCTGTTGGTAAATTACAAATTAGAGCCAAGTCAGTGAGTCAGCCATGTGTAGCACATACCAAAATGAGTCAAAAAAATCTGTTTTGGGTAGTATACTGGTAGACGTTGGAAAATCTTAGGCCATGTAGTTGTGAATATGTTGAACTTTGAAACGGAGGAGTGGCTTTCACTGAAAACATGATTTATTTAGAAAGGTTGTTTTTGTCTGGTTTAATTAGTAGTGTCAAAGTCAGATTTTGACCTCGTTGAGTGGATTAGTTGGGAACTTGAGTCTGTTTTTATTTGTTTGGCTATAGTTTTGGCCGAGCATGTTATGCCCTGATGTCTTGAGTCAAGACAGTTGAGTCAGTTGACAGTTTGCACATAGAGCGAAGTTATTTTGGCTTGGATCCTCTTGTCGGTGACATGACAAGTGACGAATGATGGCGCAATGTATGCACAGCAGTCAACAGACTCTGCTTCGCTAATATTGTATCCCTCCCTACTGACTTGTTTCTCTTTACGGCTTACCACATTGTAGTAGTAAATTGCAGAAAGTTGCGAGAATCTCTTTGAGAATGATTTACGAGTCTAATATTAGGGTGTGCAAAGTAAGTATGCATGGATTCTTCTTCAGCTCATCCTCTGCCATCGCCATCCAATAAAGTTATAGCACTTTATTCATACGCATCAATGTCCTTAAATATTCACTCCAATGAACCGTACTCTCTTTTCTTAGTTTATTTATTAGACACTTAGTTTTTTTCTTTAACTTAACTTTGAGCCTGACGTAGCGTAACTTTTACGATAAGCTCCTCCCCTTTTA
>JABASI010005016.1:0-13008 GCA_019776505.1 Tomocerus nigrus | reverse complement strand
GTGGTGGATGTGGATGAATAGATAGCATGCCTGTCCTTTACACTATTTATACTAAATAATATATCACTGAATACTATAAGTAAATGTGGCTACTTAGATAAACGTATATAGGATAGCCAAATGTCGTAGTCCAACAAACGATTCCAGCTTTCTCCTCTTAAAAATTTAAGATACAGAATTCCCCGCTTAATTTATTGATAGATTAATCTATTAATTGACAACAGAAAAAAATCTATGCGCATATTAATATTATTATTAGTTTAATTTAATTATAATATAAATATGTTTATATATAAAATATAGCTAATATGTAATTAATCTACAAATGCTGATAATACTATTTGTAATGGGAATGTGCTAACTGTTGAGGGGTTGTTGATGTTTGTGGCAGTAGAGATAGTAAATGTTAGTTGATGTTCATGTCTAGGACAGATATGTGTGGAGAGAGAGAGAGAGAGAGATGGAAGAGAGAGAGAGAGAGAGAGAGAGAGAGAGTGGTTTTGGGGAAGTTAGGAGGACGCGGAGCATATAGGGAAGATTTGGAGAGAACGTGAGTTATAGCTCTGTTCGTCGGCACAGGGTGTAACAAAAGAAATAAATATTCCTTAATTTTCTTTTCCACTCCATTTCCAGTCCGATGGAGTTTCCGGAAGGTTTTAATGATGATTTAAGCAGACTTCAACTTCCCCTAGTTTCTCTGCTCACTTATCTTTTATGCGTGAGAGAGAGTACAGGTGGGAGTAGGCCAAATAATATCCGCTACCACTTTCTCGTCTCCGGCAGACAATATCTGCTCAGTGCCATCATCCACTTCCTCTAACCCACCTCCAAAATACATTTACATTACCCATCCACCATAATATTATCTCTATCCATTTATAACTAAACTAACTAACTTAGCAGAGCTAAACTGACTTAGAGGGCTCACCGGTGGATACTACTAACTAAGTAAGTAAGTACTAGCACGACTCTCTCTCTGTCTTATTCTCTAATATTATTATATATAATAGAGAGTGTAGCGTGCTATAATGTGATGATGCTGTGCAATGTGATCCGTAGGAACATTCACTTCTTCTTTCTCCAGCTCAGCTACAGCTACCTCACTTCACTTCTAGACAACTTGATCAAGAAACTTTCCTTCCACCTCCATTTCCCTACTGCCTACTTGAATTTATATCCCTTTGAGCTGAAATCTTCTGAAATCTTCTGAAACATTCTCTTTATTGCTACGCAATTGCCAACTTGCAACTCTCGCCACTGTTCTCTCTTCACTGCAGATCTTTTCTCTGATATTATATTACATATTGCTTCAAAGAAATGCCATGCCATGCCATGCTAGCAACCACTATCTCTAACTTCCCCACTCTCCTAATCTATATCTCCAACCTAACCAAATCCAATCAAAAACAACTGAACTGAATCCAATCCTACAAATATCTCCATCTACCTAAATTCTATTTACAGCATATAAAGTCAGTCTCCGCCCCACGATAGCAAAAGCATTTATACTAGGCCACAATAATCTAGGACTGAAAATATAACCCACATACTGAAAGCTACACAAAAATTGTATTATGGTCACTTAAATCAATTCCAACAAAAGAGCAGCTTGCATTAGACATTCAAAGAATTGCTCTTGTGCAATGGACACTAACAATAAGTTAGCAACGGAGGAGTTCGACTTGAACTCATATAGAGAGAGCCATCTCACAGAGACCTGCTTTTGTTAACCAAACCCTGAATAGAAAAGAAAAAAAAATCCTTTTCGCTATTATTTCCAGAATTACAAAGTACAGAGCAACCTAAATACTCTCTCTCTCCCTCTCTATACATACATGAATAGAAGAACGCGAACCTTTTTTAAACTTCCTTTCTCTCACATAATCATCTAACTTTCCACGCTAACATAAAAGTGGGCAAATCGTCTAGTTTGCCCAAAAACACGAGTAGAATAGGATTTTCTAAATCTAAGCAGCTCTTGCACTACAATCTCTCTTTACACTAACCTAGTATAATATTACAACATCTCCTCATATTATACTCCTCAATGCCAATGGCCAGCCAGAAGAAAACGCAGTCTATATAAATATAGTAAAGGAAAGGAAAGTAAGTAGAGAAAGGCTGCAAATAATAATATCAGACTAAAAGAGTACACATACAATTGGCTCTAAGCTAAGTTAAGTACACCTGGACTTGCTCACGGGAAAAGATTAAGGGAAAAGATTCATATCTCTCTCTCTCTCTCTCTCTCTGTGAGAATTGGAGAGGAGTGCATGGCACATTTATAGTATATATCTGTATATGTGTGTAGATGATATATGTGTGTCGGAGTGCATAAGTAGTGTATTAGGAGTGGAGGAGGGATGAGTGAGTGAGGGGAGGAGGGCAGATTAGCGGAGAGAGAGAGAGAGAGAGAGAGAAGATTGTGTCCGTGTGCCTTGGAGGAAAGTAGGACTCATGTCGTGTCGTAAAGGTAATCTCCATCCCTTCCTTGTTCTGCATTACATAAGCAGGTTCGCACGGAGATTGGCTCAATGCCGTGCCGTGCCTCGACTCTCTTCCTAAGAAAGTGGGAATGAGTGTGCTTGGGAACGTTGGCATCTGTGTCCTCTCTAATGCCATGAGTGAAAGTCCTCTTTCTCTTGATCTCTTCCGAAAGGAGAAGGAGGGAGTGCAGAGAGCGTCCAGCACTACATCCGCCTCATCCTCTCACCTATACTTCACCTTTCTCTTCCTCCCTACATTATACTCATCTGGGTATCTGTCCCTATACATTTATAAGATCTCTGTATTAGAGCAAGATATATTTAGATATATATTATGTGCATTTAGCTGCAAACAGAAGATGTCTGGAGTAAGAGGCCACGTAGTCGTCCATGTCAGAGCTAGTATGCGGGCTATTATGGATATAGGTGAAGGTACGCATACGAAATGTAAGTATGTACTCTACCTGCCTTTCTAGTCGACACTTATCGTTAGGAGACGACTTGCATACTATAACAGTCTTTTTACAATTGGCACGTAGCAAAGCCTTCAAATTGGATTTATAAACATGTATAGCTCTCTACGTATGCAAGTCAGCCAGCACTTGGCTGCCTCACATCAGATACATACACACACACACACAAGGTAGGGCCATCCCATTCTCCTTCTCAACTCTTTTTCTAGCCCTATTTGGACGGAATAAATTCTCTTTTGTACTTTCACTCACTCACAGTTTTCGCCTCCAGGTGAGTGACTCTCTTTCTTTCTATATCGTCGTAGATACCTACGAAGGTCCTCCTCAAAAGTCTACACACATCCACTCTCAGATTACAGCCATGCATGCATGGCTATAATATGCAGAGTAGCCGCCGGAATGTCTACGCATATATTCCCATCACACATTTCACCTTCAGAATCGACACGTTTACATTTATAAATTACAGACGTAGACACGTCTCCATACTAAAAAACACACATTCCTCCTATGCCGGCCTGTATCGCCCGGCTAACGTCCCTAAATAAATATTTGCCATATCCTTCCATAGTTTTCTCCACTTCTTTCTTTCATAGAACAGGTAACTAAGACTATTACTAGATAATACTAGATATACTACGTAGACGTATATAGAGCCAACGCTTATTCTCACTCAATGAGCAAAGGAGGAGAATTGAAACTTGTCATTTTTAATGTTTCCACAGCTGAGAGAGGAAATAGGAATATTCTGCCACGTCTCTCTGTGTTTATGTGATTCTTTAGGTGGAGGAGCGCTAAGGATATCTATTATTATTATGGCTGTAAACTTTATAGCAGCACTAAGTTTCATAGTGGCCCATGTCGATAGAATAAAATGACTGTACTAAATGTAAATGTGACTCCCTAGTATCTGTAAGTGGTAGCTACTTACACACACAACTCTATATAGTAGCAGATATAAATACATCTCCTAGCTATCTCTTCCTCTCTCTTTCTACACGACTTCTAAGCAACTAACTAAATATAACACACTTTGTTACACTAAAACGAAGAACGTTGATATTATGTCTGTAGGAGGAGGAGGAGGACAGTGTTGAAATTGGTAGATTGACTCAAACGGATTCAAAGCAGACACCACAGCCAGGACCAAGTTTGTTATTGCTGAGCAGACGGGGAGAAAGGGAGCTTAATACAGATGCAGAACCCATAAAACAACACAATAAATTCAGAGGGACAGTTCAACTAAACACCAGTCGCTTGTATTTCTAGTTGGAGCTGGAGGAAGAAGACTCCTTTCTCCGCACACAGTCCACTGGTCAATTGCTCTTTCTCTACTTAACATTCAGAGCACCTTCTCTCTCTCTCTCACTTCCATCTTATATATTTTCTTTTATTTCACACTCTCGCTAGCTACAATTTGCATATTATATGTCTATTACTCCTTTCCCTCCCTACCTCCCTCCCTCCCTTGTTTATTTACTGCACATTATTATTAAACTCTTGAAAGTCGACTTTATATACCTACACCTATATATCTTTATAGTATGGTCACATATTACGCAAATAAACAAATAGTAAATATTATAAGCCTAAGAATCAAGTCAGAAAATCAAAGTGGATTGAACTTTCAATTATTGGCCTTTCTCTGCATGTGTTCAGTTGAGCTACTTAATTTTGATAACTGAATGGAGAATAGGTACATGTATTATAAATATAAGTGAGGAGTGAAGGATGAGAGGATATAGTATGTAAAAATAAAAGGAGTAGCTATAACATGTCGGTGGTGGTGTTTTGTGTGCCTAGGTAGTGTCGTTAAATCCACAGGAAGCCAAAGTGCTACTACCTCCTCTGTTTTACATTTCCAAGAGAGAAAAAAGTGTTTTATGTGTATCTGTATGTGAGTGTGTAGTGTGTCTATGTAGGGCTACTAGGTGTTGGTTGCGAAAAGTCTTAAGAGTCAAGCATTGTAGTAATAGTGAATGTGTGTGTGTGTGTGTGTGATGTTGTCTGGATATAATGTGCGGGTATTAAAGTCGCGGCGGGTGTTGTAGCGTATAATATTGTCTGCTTGTATATAGGCCAGTGTTTTTTTTCCATTTTTACCAAAGTCTTAAATAGATTTAGAGGCAATAAAGTGAGAATCTGGAGAGAGCGATCTCTATGCAGAGCAGCTCTGAGAGTATTTCCCAAAGTGAATGCCATTGATAGTCGATTCAGGCTGAAGGATCCAATCTTCTCAATGTACACCTTCCATTCACTCCTCAAATCCCATCAGTTCTGTGAAACACCCTTTCTATTTGGATTCCCATCTTCCTCTCGGCAGAAATCACCATCTTCCATTTCACCTAATTGATTTGAATGTCTTGCCAATATTCTCAGCCTATCTTTGAACGTTGACTCTGACTTCCCTCCCTCTCTCTCTCCTTTTTAGCCTCTATCTCTCTCTCTCTCTCTGTCGACTACATACATACGACTATAACATACAAAGAGTAGGTGCCTACGTGTACTTAGAGAAGTAGCCTACTTGCTTCTGTTTACTTTAGTGCAGACACTAGACGAGTGTCGACTTTCTTTTCATCTGCTATTAGAGATAGCCTAGTGGTGCTGGGTGCACGGCGTATAGTAGGCCTGGCCTTGCCTTACGGAAAAAGATCATTTTCATTCCCATCCTTTCTTTGTAGAGGAGATCGTTACGGTATTCAGCTCTTATTTCACTTGTACACTTTTCTGACACGCTATTGCTCTCTTACTTACTATGCTATCTGAGAAGTGTTTCCATCTCTGAACATGGAGCACACATTGTCCTAGCACTCTCGGTGCTTACACAGACACGCTCTCCCTCCATTCGCAATACTCCACGTAGGAGACTTCTAAAAAAGCCTAAGTGCTCTAACTAAACACAATCCTATTGTGCCTCCCTGGCTCTCTATGATAATAATATCTGTATGTGTGTAGTGCAGAAACGCTTAAGGATGGTCTTTGAACTCTTTTCTTTTGAGGAGATAGGGGCCCGGCCTGGCCTCCCTCCACCATTTCTCTCTGCACTGGTTCATACGACAGACTAGATGATGTGATGAGATGAGTGTGCTCTTTTCCCAGACTCCGCCAAAGGAAGGTGCATCATCCTCACTTAAGTCCTGCGTTGTTCTCTGAGTGGAAATGTAGGAGAGTGTTGCATTTGGACTGAGTTTTCGACTTGAGACTTTGTTGGAGTTGAAAGTGGCCAGGCCAGGCCAGGCCGTCAGCCTGCCCACTACCTCCCCATCCGCCCGTCTTCTGCATAATTCATATGGCCATCATCACCTGAGAACGCGTTTCCTGGGCTCTTCCTTCCAATCCAATAATAGCCACGTAGCCTGTGAGCCTTGCACGAGCTTTTCCTGCTCCATGTCCTTGGCTCTCGCTCTTCTAGGTGCAAAAGCTGCGAGTACGGCCCATTTGAACAACGGCACTACTCTTCCCATCTCTTCTTGCCGAGAATATTGCTAAAACGGCGCTTTAGCTCCTTCTATTATCCCCGTTATGTCCGGAAAAGGTTTTAGTTTTAGTAGAGATGTTTTCCTTTAGTCAGCTCTGCCACTGCCACTAAAAACAGTCAAAAATGGAGCTGGACTAATCCTTGGATAGAAAAAGCCCATGCGTTTTTGCTGGCTGTCCACCCTTTTAGAGTGAAGCCACATGTTGAGTTGCCTTGATTCCTTACTTTGCTTTCTTGCTCCTTTTATCCCTATTCTTTTCTTAGGAAAAAGCGATCGAGAGGAGCAGATGGTGAGCCAGCCTACTGAATCCCTGCCAGATTGACCAGATGACACCGGCCGGATTTTCAGAGAAACTCTCTGCCTTCCCTCACTCTTTCCCTTTCAAATCCACTCCGTCCATACACATAAATAAGTACACACACACACATACACAGGGCCTAAACCTAACTACAAACACACCACTCTCTCACATCCATCTTTGCGATGCAATGCACTTAGCTCACCTACGTAGCGTAGCTACACACATTCCTTCCATCCGCCACGCACACACATCACAAAATCACAACACACTCCATCCAGTTACACTTAAAAAACACTGCACCAATCTTTTTCAATAGGAAATCAATGCAAGGCGATGGATTTAGGTAGACTGGTTCGTTTTTACCTTTCGTAGACCTGCAGCCTCGAGTCTCGCTTCTCCTGCCTCGCTATAAGCTACTCTTTCGTAGTAAACATCTAATAACAAGGAAACTTACAGTTCGTCCCCTCATATTATTATTATACCTATATCCCGTTTGTTATAGATTTAGTTGTCGGATGTGCGGAACAGGTGCAACTGGACTTGCATTGTTACGACAAAAGATAATAACATTACACAGATGCACACACAGGCACCTTCATTATTCTTTTAGTGACTACACGCAGAAGCCTGTTAGTGTATGTAGGTATACTGCGTAAATACTAGAACTTGATTCACCGATACCTGCCGTTACTATGCACTTTGTTATTTCTTTGTTATATCTGTAAATGAAGGGGCAGCTGTGGCTGGCTGGACCTTGGCACTTGTTGTAGATATCATTGGATGGGAGATGTTCATTGCATATTACATTAGGCGTAAGCCAACAACAAGTCTTTCAACTCCCTGCTTGCCAACGCTGACATCTTATCTAACTGACATTTACTTGACTGCTAAATAGATTAGTAGAAAATGCATTAGCTGTCTGTAAGCCGACGATTAAATATGCATGCCCTCTCTGCCTAAGTCTAAGGTAGAGAAACAAACTTTCATAAATAAGTAGAACAGATCCTTGTTGCGAACACTTACCTTGAACAACGAGCTTGAGAATAGATTCGGGAAGTCGCCTGTCATTGACGAGACACTGGTATTCACCCGTGTCTCCAGCAACAACTGGATGAAAGTTCAACGCATACGTTTCCGAATTCAGAGTAACACGTTCTCGGTTCTGCCACACCGTTGTACTGTCTCGACGCAATTCCACAAGTTTCACTTCCTGCAAACAAATCAACTCAAATTAAATTAAACTCGCTCTCTCTCTCTCTCTAATGTTCTACAACACAACTGCTCCGGCTCACGGAACCTCTACAACCTCCCCGGCATTCTTTACACGGTTATTTTTAGATCATCAACATTTTCTATTCTCCATGAACCCTACTACACATTCACATTATCTTACACTTGTTATAATAATATATACTTATATATTATAAGCATGTACATTTTCTCCACACCGTTCTTTCCAAATCCAAACTCATTTTATTGGCATTGATTTTTAGGCCGAGGAACTGGTTCGTAAAATTGCTGCATTAATATTAATGAGCGTTTGAGGTCCCGGTAATTATATGACAGGAAGAAACTGAATGTGAAATGACTTCACTCTGACAGAAACATTTTTAAAAAGCTTTAAATGCAGTGTAGCCTATTAACGACCGACACCGTCCTGCTTCCTCAGGTGCTTTTTAATTATATGCAGATTATTCATTATGCTAAAATCGATTTTGTTTTACTAGTCCCTTGTAAATTTTATAAAGGACTTGGACAGAAATCCTTTTTGCAAGAGGAATTGATAATTATAATTACGAAGGAAGAAATGATCACGAATCCGATTTCTTTCTAAATGATTCAAGTGAGCAAGATATACCAGCAACAAAAAATAGCAAAAAATACTACCTTACTACCTGTGTCTAATTTATTCGTACGTGGTTTGGGAATTTTTAATATTGCCTTATTGACAGCGTATAAAGTTTTGATTGACTCAAATCAATTACAATAATAAATTAATAAAAAATATGTGAAAAAGAGCCGAATATCTTTTCATGTGTTGGGAAGGATTGTTACGCCGCAATACACCTAGATAGAGATTTACATTAATGGCTGAAAGCAGTACACTATCCCAAGATCGGCTCAACTAACCTTATGACACATTAGCATAGTTATCTGCGTAGAGACGCATGGAATTGCATATTCATGTCATGCTATCATCTGTATGCGATGCATACAGGATTTAAGCAGAATATCAATTACTATTATCTATGTAAATTAGACAGGTAGCTACATGGATTCTCCAGCTACGAAATTTTTAATAAAGGATAGTTAGTCATTATTTTGGATCGGGTGTTAATATATATGTTGGTGCTGATCAAATCCTATTATGGAAAAGCAAAGGAAGATGAGTAGGTAGATACTCTATCAAATATCAACATGAGATCATCACGAAGATGGTTTATCCATTGGTGATGATTCTGATGAGTAAAATAATGTTAGTATAGATAGATAAGTAAGTAGGATAATAATAATGATGAGGGAAAGGAAGACACGAGGTTCGGACGACGACTACGGAACGTCTGTGTGGGTGAAGAGCGTCTGAAGAAGAAAGAGCGGAGAGTGGTCTAACAATTGTAATAGCAGGATAGCTAAACTAACCAAAGTGCTAAGGATTTTTTCATCCTGTTTACCTAGCCACTTGCTACACGTAAGCAATGAAAAATAGGAAAGAAGAGAGAAAGAGAGTTGGTGGCTGATGTGAGTCTAAGATGCAGCGACTCAATCGATAGCCAACATCCACAGTTTCCACTTGCCATCGCATCACTGTTTTTAGTTGTGTGTGTGTAGCTGGGTAGTAGTAGGCTTATAGATGCAATGCACTCGTTTGCTTAGGATCGTCAGAGCAGAGAGCACACAATCACACCATACACAAACACAGACACAGACACAACTATAAAGAGTGTACAGAGAGAGAGAGAGAGAAAGGCATAGATATCCTACCTATGGCTATAGAATCTTCTTTTCTTCCCTTAACTCTCACGTTGTGAAAGTTGAGAAAAAAGGAGGCTGCCATTTATACTGTTTTCTTAAGAGCAAACACTAGGACAATTACGAGTGGGGAAAAGAATGCCTTCGGACTGTAGTCGGCTAGAGTAGGGTAGCTAGGAAGTGGGAAGAGACGAGGAGAGGACACGTCTGAGCCGCTTTCTCCCTTCCTTTCCTTTTGGCCGAGGAGCTGAGCACTAACTTTCTAACCGAGTTTGTTTTCCCATTTCTTTCCCTCACATAAAGTCATTGAAAAGCTGAAATATCTTGGCTTTAACATCTTGGCTCTTGGTCTGCCCGTAATATCTCCTGGCTTTTATCTCCTTTCACTCCTTCGCCCGTTCGGATCTCTTGGCAATTGGCGCACACAGCCCTGTCCCGTCCTATATCCTGTCTCTCACACACGGACACATACAGACACAGAACCAGGCAGGATTCTTCAATGATGTAATGACATAGCCAATTTCATTCCTTCCTCTTGCTTTGACATCAGTCCACCCAAATTCCCTCTTTCCTCCCGCTTCCCATTTCTAAAATTCTGTTAGGCAATAGAATAAAACGACGACTGACCTCTCCCCACCCGTAGAAACTGCGGGGATGGAAAATGGAACTGTTCCGGCGATGGATGGATGGACAAGAAGAGACGGGACAGAAGAGGATTCTTAGTACTACTGCGACTCTTCCCTTCTTACACAAACAGAAATATTTTTCTGTCTGGTGGACATAGACAGACAAAGGCACTGCAGGTATATTGATTTTCAAGTTAAATTCTATTCCAGATTTAATTCAGGACAGAGTGTGTGTCGTAAGTCGCCTTGGCATTAGCTTATTGTCACTATAAAGAAGATAACATTGTCGTAATTGCATGGCAGTTCTCTCAATGTTTTTTCACAGAAATTGCCAACTAACAATTGCAACATGTCATTGTCTGGACTAATGAATGGGGAGCTGAATTTTGGAATTCCTTCCCTTTATTTTCACATTCTGCCCATAAATGAGCTCCCTAAATGCTCTCTATTTTTACGTATCGTTAGTATTTATCGTGAGGTAAGTACATTTGGGGCGATGAAATGTCTTGCGCCGCCATTAATACAACTCCCTACTACATCTACGCCTTCTATCCTTCCCAGACACATTCATTGTCATTTTGTCTCACGTAACTTAGTCCCAGGCGACAGAGAGTAGGCTCACTCAATTGATATTGGTTGGCTCTGGCTCTGTCTGCTGTAGAGAGGAGCCATAGGATATCCTATAAGACGCTTCTCTACTTAACTCAAATAGGAAAATAATACAAGTTTACCCCAGCGTGTGAGGATGAAGATGATTGGGGAGCTCCAGTGGGAGAACATCCATGGCAATACCATTCCAGTACGGAAACCAGTGAATGTTCAGTGACTCCAGGACATGCCAGGGTGAGATTCGCTCCCGCCTCTGTCACCACCGTCTCAACTGGAACGGCTGTCACATCTGAAATCAATACAATCAAACATAAATTAGATACAAGTCAAGGAAACCAAGGGATTTTTATATTTTTTACTATCAGCACTTTTCTAATTAGTTATTTATAGGGCATTCTATGATTCTATAGGAAGTCAAAGGGATAATGTGTGGAGTAGATGTGATGAAAGGATGTCGTTGATAGCTCCTTAAATAAATAGCTACATGGATATAAGGAATGCATGATGGATGTACACATATTAATAAAAGAAAAATTACAAGTACAGATATAAATGGGAATAGTTCTCCTGGATTTCCTTTCTCGAACGGAATTGCATTGCTCTGGATGAGTGACTGCCTTTCCATTACACTCGACTCTGTTTGTGCCCTTCATTATTACATTACATTAGATATTATTGGAGAGAAATGGACTAACTTGCCATGACATAAAGAGACATGTAGTATGTACATATATAAGGGAGTTAGATGTGTAAGTAGCACAGAAAAGAGCAAAAGAGAAAGAGAAAGCGAGAGAGAGAGAGAGGGAGAACGAAGCCAAGATCTAGATGAGAAAGCAAGAAGTAGCCGAATGACAGTACATAAAGTACGTAAGTGAGTTAAGTATCTGTAAGTAAGTAAGCACACATAGAAAATACAGTTGGCGAAATAAACGTGAAGGGAGCGAGAGCCGGAGCGGGAGCGAGAATGATTAGTAAGAAGGAGGAAATGAAAATATCTAGTGTTACAGTAAATGCTAGCAACATAACAGTAGTCCATAGTAAAAATGGCAAGTGCACTTATTACTCCAGTCAAAATAAGTCGGTTGTTGTTGGTGGGAGTGAGTGTTGTGTGCTAAGGCTATGTGCCTATACCATCAACAAATAAAACCTTACACACACACACAGTTTTAGTAGGAGTAAGGAGTAGTAGAGGAGTGGGATGATGTTGCCTTGGTTGATGTATATGAAATGCGAAGAATAAAAGAGTGGAAAGTAGTGAAGTCGGTTGAGCAGGAGGCTACTAGCCGAGGGAATGGATGAGAACAAGAGACTCGGTTGGAAATAAATTAAAGGAATGTTTGAGCGGGCGGAACATAAATGAGGACATTTTTCTTGTAGCTTATATGAAGTGGACTGGAGACGGAGTAAGTGCAGCAGACAACTGTTTTTTCTCAGTCCTCCGTGTACATGAACTGAATTTATAGATGAAGTTAACAAGAACAAGTAAAAGCGCCTAATGACATTGGATACAACATATCGACGGACAAATGGGCCACAGCTCTCCCGAGGAAGCCGAGCGAACCCAACTCTTGTCACTATTCAATAGACTGCTCCCTCCCTGCCTACTGCCTGCCTGCATAGTGCCTGCTCTACTATTCCGATGCATTGCTTTCCCTCGCTTTCTCTCTCTCTCTCTCTCTCTCTCTGTCGCTCTTTCTCTCTTTTCTCAGGGAAACGATGCAGAACAAATTCATAACATTTAAAGGAAATCGATTGTCTTTCTCGCTCTTTCTCTGCTGCCCCATCACGCAATCACCCTTCCATCACTTACAACGTTACAAGCATATAACAAGTCCTCCCTCTATACCACTACACGTGTAATATCATTAGGATTTTGTCTACCTACCCAGGTGATCACTTTCTCCTACTCTAATAATAACAGGCAATAGCCTCTAATGTATGACAACATATCTATAGCCTGCTGTGTGATTGGATGTACATATATTATTATCATTATTTGGATAGCCCCTTTATTCAAGCTACCTACCTACCTCTCTCTTTCTATCTACTCAAATCATATTCTAG
>JABASI010005015.1:0-13008 GCA_019776505.1 Tomocerus nigrus | reverse complement strand
TAGATACATGTCGAGCCAATGTAATTCCGCACAGGAAGGTATCTGCATTGCCTGGTGAAAAAGCTAACTATGTAGGCCAGTCATCCATGACATGACGGTGCACAAAGGGCCGGTTGTCTCATATCGTGGCCAAAACCCTCTACGCTCTTTTACGTGTAAAACTGCTAAACACGACTTAACACGTTCATATTTGGTCATTTCGAAAGAGTATGGGTCTGGGAACAATATACATTTGGAATTTCTTCCCCACATGTCCCCCAAGCTGAGCAAAAAGCAAATAAAATTGTGATATGATGGGAGATCAGTGACAACTTTTGACCTTCAGGTACAAATAATATCGGAAGTAGCTCAAAAGTTGATGCTGATCTCCCCTCATATCACAATTTCATTTGTTTTTTGCTCAGCTTGGGGGACATGTGGGTAAGAAATTCCAAATGGACATTGTTCCCAGGCTCCTATCCTTTCGAAATGACTGAAATTGAACGTGTTAAGTCGTGTTTAACTGTTTTACACGTAAAAGAGCGTAGAGGGTTTTGGCCACGATATGAGACAACCGGCCCTTTGTGCGGTGTAAAGAAAGCAAAACGGCAAGCAAATAAATTGTGAAGGTAAAAGCTGTGAGCTTGGTCAGAATTAAAATGAGAACATGTTCATCATCATTCACTCATGTTTTCTTTTCATCTTCTTTGATTGCTTTCTTGAAAGTTCCATTGAAAGTTTCCATTATAAATGTAGGTAGCTACTACAGTGAAAATTGTCTTATTCTTGCTACACCACGGGAGTTTTTTGAGATTTCTAAGAAAGTACGAGGGGATATTTATGTTTACCTGTTCCCTTTTACTATGTGCATCTAGGAAAGTACATTTTTGCACTAGTAGGTTCAACAAGATTCAAGTCACTGAAAGAAGATATGCAGTAAAATCCGTTATTGGATCATAAAGATGAACTACTTCATTAAATTTCCTTTTCAGCTAGTTTGTATGGCTTGTAAGAGAGCAAGAGAGATGTGTACGCTTTTTGAATGCTGAAGATTCCTTTTTCGTCCTAGATTTTCTTGCGGCTTCAGGAAATGAATAAAGAAAATAAATAGCAAACGAGTGAAATGAAGAAGTATCAGTTTACTAATTACGAACTTTATTAATTCAGCTTGAGACTTGGATTGGCATCGTTTGCTTTCGTAGATGAACTAGGATGAAGAGTACTCGACTTTGGGGGAAGGCTCTTCTAGTAGTTGCTACTTTGCTACTTACAAAACTTGACTACGCTACAGTTATTATAACACATGAATGAAGTCGAGGACGTGCACCTCTAGTGTTCTAGCTCTAGGAGGGGACCAGGAGCTAGTACCTGAAGACTCAACTCTTCTGCACTATATAGTTATGACTTGACTTGAATTTTGATTCCTTTTCTGGTTTACAATTACAATACAATGCCTACCGAAATGTGAAACGCTAGTACATGCTTCTTCTGCGTTAACGAAGCGCTAAGGGAGCACGATTTCTTTAAAATACATAGATATCTTTCGGATAGAGCTATATGAATACCAACTCACTCCCTTTTCTGTTGAAAATGTACCTTTAAAATATTATACATTCCAGGAAAACTATACTCTTCCACATTGATAAATATGAAATTCTGCTGAAATCTACTTCAGATTCAAGTACTTTCATATTATATTGCAAATTGCTAGCAATAAACAATATTTGCTTTTGTGATAATTCCATTCCAACGCAACAGCTCCCATATCACAGTTTTCCTAATTCCAACTTATACATAAAAGCATATAACAGGAGGCTATGTTACTTTCATCTGTCTGTATTGGGAAAAACTGTTTTATTCGAGGTAGGTGTGGTGTGTTATGAATGAATTTATATCATTGTACAGATTTATGTAAATGAAAAATACATCTTTTTAATCGAAATCTACTCCGACCACAGATACTTGTGTATACAGTATAGATCTTCTTCTACCAGCATTAATACAACATACTGTTATTAAAGCTACTGGTTGTAATAACTGTTTTAATCTCATGCAGTTTAAAAGATTGACAGAAACCTGGGTAAATTGTTACAGTACTATTATATTTCAACTTTACTTAATCCCTAAAATGGTGATGAAGTGTTTATTGAAGTATTGAATAATAAACGGGTTACATTATTTGGAAGTGTTCAGTTTTCCAGAATTTGCAAAAGTTTCTTTGTCAAAAATAACCTTCAGTTTGGCAAAACGGAAAAATGAGATTGGCTAAACGAAAGAGTAAATTTGGCAAAAATATAAATGTGTATTTCCACTATGATTTATTGGTATGTCAAAAAACTGAGTGCCACTTTAAAACTTAGCCGTGTATAAATAATATTATTTTTGAGCAAAGATATTAAGATGAATTTACTAGTGAACAATTTGTTTCTATTTGTATTTATGACACCTTAAAAAAGTTTTGGCAAATTGACTTTTGCCAAATCGTGGGTCATCCAATATAATGTACCAAATAAAATAATGTCCTGTCGTTTTATCTTCATACGTTTATAGAACAATGAACAAAATAAACTTAGATAGGTAGGTACCAAATAAGCATTCTCAGTTATTTGTGACCCAGCAGCAGTCTACCTTATACTTAGTATCCAAAAGTGCACTCTGTGCTATCCTTTTATAATTCCACGATGGTATTACCCTTTCTTTTGCAATAAAGTGTGATATTCAGTGCAATATTCGAGGATGTATTCAGCAGAGAGAGCGCTGTAAAATCTAATTATTTCCGTCAAAAGCATCTCCCTAAAGGCCATTGGTTTAACTAATTGTTTGGCTTGTAAAAGTGAAGAGAAGGCAAATGGATGGTAGTAGAGAAGGAGAAGTTGAAAGGTAAAGTAGGTACCTACATACATAGGTACATATTTAGTAGTACAAGTGTATAATATTAGCTTATTAGTGTATGGGCAAACGGTCGTGAAAACTTTATGCTTTGGAATTAGGCTTCAGGAATCAATATTTTAGCTTTCTAAATGTTTACACCAGATTTAGTACATATTCCCCTACATAATGGATTTATTAGGAAGATTTAATACACGTCCAGCTCGGGAACATGAACAGAGGAAAATGCATAGCTCGGAATAACATTCCTAGTGAGCAGAGTCGAGGCCTAGGAAAATGAATTTACTGAAGACAGACAGATGAGAAGGGTCTGGGAAGTGAAAGTAAGTGAGTGAAAGTTAAAACCAGTCGACATTCGTATCTTCTCATTTAGTCGACACGTAATGAGTACCGGGTTTGGCTAGCATATCACGATTAGTGCACACTGTGCACACTGCCGCCCTAAAAACGGTGTAATATTTATTTTGTGTGATTGGATAGAGATTGCAGACATTAGACAGGATTCTACGTCTCATTTTCTCTGCACTACTCTCCTGCAGTCAGGATTTTGGATTTCGTAAGCGTGCAATGGAATACTGATTCAATTTCTGTGTTTTCAGTAGTTTACCTTTTACCGAGTTCCGCAGCATGACTTTGCAATTAATTCCGTTTAATACGCATATCCATAATCTACAAAGTGAGGATTTTGTTTCGTATTTGTTTGTTAATTGCTCTGCCTTCCCTTTTGAATTTCGATGCAGTTAGTCTTCGTTTCCAAATCAGAATGGGATTCTGTGATATAAATTTACAATCGCTTGTTGACTCTTTCTCTTTGTCATCATCATGGTTAGCAGAGCAATCCTTTATTTGCACTTGCTCTTTGTCATCTGCTTAGTGATACCAATGATACTGTTCTTATGTCACTATACAGTAGACTACACTTTAATAGTTTTGTAGCACTATGATGCGTTAGATATTAAGTAAACAAACACTCTCGACTTCTAAGCTTTTACGTTGGCACATTTGCGTACCTAAATGTTGCAGGATACTAACAGTAAATGAGAATTGGTGCATAACCACATTATGAATTCATATTACACTTCTATAATACGGATATGCAAATAATACCATATTGGGCTTTCCTTTATTCCAACAACAGACAGCTTTCCTTTATTCCAACAACAGATAGCTTTATATGGTCTCTTTTGATTAAAGAAGGCCATACCATAACAGTATCATAAGATCGTGACCATTATAACAAACAAGTTGCTTATGATATGCCACGTGGCATGCGACACGTAAAGTGTGGGAGCGTACATTATGCTTCTTATACTTCTATTTAACTAATTCGCTCATGAATTATCATTAGTTAAATAATTTGGTGTACCTATGCTATAAATAATTGTAGGCAACTGAGATGGCACCATGTATTAAACCGAAATCGGTTTGATGTGGTGCGGTCACACCCTCTCACCCCACCGCACCGGTGTGGTTTCGGACTGGTGCCATCTCGGGTCTCGTAGTCTCTAACAAATAGAAAATTATATACATATTAGAAATAATTATGTAAAGTTAATTAATAATTACATATCAATAAAAAGTTAATAATGAACTGTTGAAAATCTGAAATCTAGGCTATCGCTATTGTACATAATTATAAATGAATTAGGTACATTGTACATTCATATTGTATCGTAATTGGTAAATGAGAGGATTCTCACATTACAGTAATAATCACCGAAGGCTGCAGTTGAATAGAAATGAATATTATATTATATCTGCTTACAAAGGCTTTTGTCATTATAATCCCAAAATGAAGTTGAATAGAATTATCGAATCCCGTCAAAATCAAGTTAAAATGCAGAGCCGCTGACATACTTCGGGCGACAGAAAATGGAAAAATGTTTGTCCAAAAGGGATTGAGCTATCGTAATTAATATTGTATAGCCAGAGGATTTAATCCATTGTTTTAATGGGCAAATTTCTAATTTAAAATATTAGATTTATATCAACGCACCAGTTTCAGAATTTGCGAAGCATCAGATGCTGGATTACTAGTTTAAGTTGGAAATTGGAATATTGAAGAGAAGTAAGCTTTGTGGGAGTAAGTGCACAATGTAATTCGACTGCGTACTTGATGAATGATTCCAACTTCTAGAAACTGGTGAATAGAAATGAAAAGCCAGTTTTGTGTATGGCAATATATAATAATGTTAGCAGTTCCTTCCGCCTCCCGACGCATAAACATATTCGCCGAAACTCCGTTAAGCCAACTGGTTTGGATGAAAGATAGCTGCTGTAGTGGATTTCTATAAAGCAATGCCAAAGGAACAATGCAGCATACGTAGTTGCACTGTAATAGAATGTATTATTCTTTCTCCTGTGTGTCTGAAGCCAACACACACAACCCGTAATCTGTAGGGTGGTGAATGGTGAAAGGACAGAGTGAAAGTAAAAATATCTAGAAACCGGTTTCGCATTTGGTCTGTTTTGGGTTGTTACGATAGTCAAGCTTGTCACTTGGTTTTCACTATTGCCATTCCGTGGATATAGCTTTGTGGAAAATAGCATTTCCCTGTAGTCTCCAGCTAGCTCTCCTAAATATATATTGTTATTCTGTGTTCGTACTCTGTATCTGCATTTGTATTTGCATTAGGCTAGACGAAACGAGTGCCGAAATACATCACGGAGTGTAAACGAAGCCGACGGAATGAATAATTGCTTCCCACGCTCTACAAAGTCGAGTAATGGCCCTGTACCAACTATTACAGACAAAAATCGAGTCATATCCTCAAAATCTCTGTAGGTCGGTTCTCTTCACACTTTCAAATAAATGTGAACCATAATGCTTTAGCTGGTTTTGGTAAAATCGAAATATTTATAGTCGAGTTCTGCTATGTAAGTTTAAGGAAAAATATAACATTGCATTGGTATGATAATCTGTTCGAAAAATATAATAATAAGTAATGTATATTCGTAATAAACATAATTAATTATCTACCTAATGAGACTAATGACTGATGAATTTGATTATGCATCTGCTTTTCTTGTTTGTGTTTAAGATTTATTTGAAACTGTAGAAAATATTTGCTTGACATAATCTCTGCTAGAATAAAATTAAATGCTTTTTAGTTAGTTAATTGGACGTTTTGTAGGTACCGTATGAAATAGTGCCAAAAATCCACCACCGGTTCTTAATAAATTACTATAAATGTCTAAAGCAATAGAAGTGATCCCGTGCGAAAAAGCCACATGAAAACCAAATGATGGGAAGTGAAGTCAGAAGGAACAGGGTTGACTTTGATATGTAACAGCTCGTAGCAGAAAGCCCCTTATATAAAAAGCCGCAAAACCGCATGGCTCTGCCCTAGTGTTGTTAATCCGATTCGAAGTTTGTTGGGCAAACTTAAATGAACTTAAATCCAGGCGTTCTCACTTTGCGAAAAAGGATTTTCTTGCTTTTCCTAAGGTAAGTTTGTAAGAAGTTGAAGGTATTTATATATGGTGCGGTGCGGGTAGGTGTGGAGGTCGGATGTAACATTGTTCACATCTGCCATGTCAAAGAGAGCTACATTATTAGATTATTAATATGACAGGACAGTGCACAGTGGTTAATGAGGTTTAATGATAAAAGTAGTTTTCTCGGAGAAAAGCATGCGTTAGAAAGTATTAAGTTTATGGTTTTCATCCTAAACTGAATCTACGTATCTGCAATAATATTTTTTAGGTCAAACGGCATTTCTACGAGAAGAAATAAATTCCCGGGTTTTAGTGCATGTAGCATTCATTGTTAATAGTGTGGTTGGCTCATTATTACTGTTCTACTGAGCTGGCTGCTAGTTTAGTACAATGATCACAGAAAAGGAAGCAAAGTTAAGTGCATTGTAGCACCTTTCTCATTTCCAAGTATGGAAAAAGTGAGTCCTACTTTAGCCCCGTGGATTTCTCGCATTTCC
This sequence comes from Tomocerus nigrus, assembly GCA_019776505.1. Classification (NCBI taxonomy): domain Eukaryota; kingdom Metazoa; phylum Arthropoda; class Collembola; order Entomobryomorpha; family Tomoceridae; genus Tomocerus; species Tomocerus nigrus. The sequence goes on along the minus strand of JABASI010005015.1, from coordinate 6,205 downwards.
AGCTCCAGCAACAAAGAAGACAATTTGAAAAGAGATAGGAAAGAGAGCATTGCCATTAACTTTTACCTCCTGTCATATCAAAGCAAAGATTCAAAGTTGAAATGTGCCCATTACATTTATATATTGTATAGCTAGCTATCCTATGGACATGGACATCTCACATCACATCTTTCACAACATGCCATCACATCAGAGTAATGCATCCTACTAGCTAGCAAGAACATTACATTACATCACAGAAGAGCATAAGATCACAGTCGCTTCTCCAGTCTCATCATCAACTCTCTCTCCAGAGCCAGACCAATCCAACAGCCTGTTCACATAACCTAATGTAATGAAACGTAACGCACTAACATAATGTCATGTAATACGAACGGTTTCCACAAGAAAAGAGAAGAAAATCAAATCCTGTCGTAACGTTAAACTGTTTCTAACTTCTTCCCACACTCACTCATATGCACCATTCCAGCACATTAGTCACAACAACAGACACAAACTTATTTTCCCTTCAGCTGCAATCATTTTAAGTACCAACTCACTTAAATTTTCTTGACAAAAAAGTAGTCAGATTTTACATCCATCCACAAGAAAATTGCCTTTGGCAATTAAAAGCGAAAACGTCTTGTAAATCAAATTGGAGTTTGGCGCGGAGATTAGCAGTCACTGTATTATTGAATTAAATGGTTTTCTAACCAGTTTCTTTGTCTTGCCCGAGAGATTAATAATTAAGCCGTTTTCCGAGTCATTGCTCTCCCGTTTTTTGGATTTCTCTTATTTTTTGCCTTCGTGGAGTATAGCTATGCTGTTGCAGATGGATTCTTCTACGCATTATATACACGTATGCATGGGGAAAGTTCAAAAACCGAAGAGCAAGATTGAAGACTGATATGTTACGAAGATTTCTCTAAGGAAAGGAAAAGTGGTAAGTTTTTTGTTTCTTTTTCGCCAAATAGGAATACTGATAGATAGATAGATGCATTGAAGAGGCAGAGTTTGGTTAGTTGGTGCGAGTTTCTCACACGTTATCACTCTATCATTCTTGATCAGAGCATTCCAGTCACAAACTAGACTTTTTCGGGACCCACACTACTACTGGATATCTATCGGTGTATCAAGAGAAACCTGCAAAGCTCGTAAGTGTGTTCTATTTGTTTTTGTTTGGATTGCCGATTGGTGTAGGTTACAGTTACATATGTGCGTACAGTAGTAAGAGTTTAGTTACTTTGTGTCAGTTGAGTGAGACAAGGGAAACCCGGGCCGGGCAGAGCTGCTCAGTTGAATTTAGTCAAGAAGTATCAGTATAGCATTTTCTTTTTCTCCAGTTGACTCATCTTGAGTTGTGTTTTGTGTTGGTTGCACTATTGTTTCGTTTTTCCTCTTATGCTATCTGATGGTTTAGCAAATTCCAAGCTCTGGGTTTAGTTTGGTTTCCTCTGCTTGGTTTAGTTTCGCCTTTTTTAGGATTTCCTTTTCAATGGTTTCCATTATTGATACATCGGATATGGCTATCCAACTGAATCTGTCTGTTCTTTGCTGTAGTCAAGTGTAGCAAAGTGAGTGCAGTTTTAGATTCGACTATCGCCAGGATGAATGTTGGCAATTTTATCGCTTTCGGAAGCCTTTCTCTACATTTCTGATCCTATATGATCCGATGGGGAAGATCGATAAGGCAAAGGTCCTTTTTTGCAGCAGTCGTCCGTCCGTCCTCTGTCTTCTCATCTCTACCATCTCCTAGCTCCCTTGATTCTTTTTCTATATTCTCCCTAACTCTACTTATCTATTCCTCTCCTCTCCTACTACCTACCTATCCTATCTATCTAGACCTATACTCAAAGTAAATGTCTTCCCAGAAGAACTCACTTTTCTTACCAAACGGACGCCAGTTCAATGTTCAACTTGAATTTTCTCTAGATGGATTCTTCAAGTCAACGAATTATTCAAGTCAAATTCTAAGGACGCGTTGCTCCTTCCGTCTTTCTTAGCCTTCTTCCCCACACACATGAAAACTTACACATACCTAGTTTATTTTTACTCCTTACAGAAAACGTTTCTTATGGCATTATAACATTTATAACATGGCTCTGTGAAAGTGTGTACGTAGGAAAATAATTTATATGCTATTATGATGACCGAAATCCATTTCCGTTTCTAAAATAATACCTTTCACGTTTCAAGATGCGTTTGCGAAATACATTTCTATTGTTTACGTATCATTGTCTGTGCACTATGTGTGTGGTGTACGTTGCTAATGGACTATGGCAATAAATAAACTGTTACCTCAAATTGAAAAGGTATTTTTTAGTATATTATGACTTTTGATTAAGAAATGGTGTATAATTTAATGGGCGTCAAGAGTCGAAAACAAGAATTTTTCGTTTGTAGCGCTTTCTTATATTAATTAATTTTAAATGCCTTGACTAACAAATAAAACGAAGAAAGAAATTCTCAATGCGACGTCTCTGTACCATTTATCTGCTTGTAAATTTTCTAATTAGCCCATAACTTTTCTTTGTTTCTAGCTGAGTAATTTTGTGATTATTGCATGGCAGTTGTTGAGAGAGAAATAACTAGCACTTAGTATGTACGAGTTTGGAACATAGGTAATGGGTAAAGTTTTGCAAAAATTCCCAATAAAGCTAGGGTGTAGCTACTGTGAAATGTTGTAATGAGCTAATAGTTGTAAGAATTGATGGTCTAAATAGGATCAGTTTCTCATTTTGATTGCTAAATGGCAATGAATAAAGTTGTAGTGGAATCAATATCGAGAAAGTAATCCGTTTACAAGTTGTAATTCTCGTCACGCATCCTCCAGCGACAAAATATATGTATGTAGTAGGAGTAGGAGTAAGAAGAAAAAGAGGAGGTAGTAAAGTAACATATTACTGGAAGTAGTTGCAGATAGATATTGGCTAAGACTTTCTCCGTCCCTTTCTCCCTACCTTATTTGGTTTGAATCCGGAATCTCTGGTCTCTCTTCATCGTGAGTTATTCTGTTTTGCTCTTTTAATGAAATTCAGTAAACTTGACAAAACGACCTTGTGTTTTATCTGGGAGCGAATGTTCACATGCACTCGCCTGTGTTTTATGTACTACATAGTTCAGTTCCGTTTCTTCGCTATAAAATAGCTAACGAACGAGTTTTCTCTAAGTATCTCTTGGGATACTTACATTATAGTTAGAGAGAGGGTAGACATATAAATGTCTCGATATATGTCAATAGTATAGCCAAATTACAATTCTTTCTAGTATGTATGTATATTCTGATTGCTGTCTGAGAGAAATCTATGCGCACTTTCACTTTCCCTACAATTTGTGTCAACTTTCCCATAATTAGCCGTACGACTCTCGAATTCGACATTTACTTTCGCTTTCGGTGAATGAAAGGAAAGAGAAAGAAGAGAGGAGGGAATATACATACATACATACATACATATTCCTCTGTGCAGATATTTAGAGCTTCACACTACATACATACATAGCTAGAGTCTTGTCCTGCACTATCAGAGACAGTATAATAAGAATGCTAAAAGTCTTCCTTTGGCGAATCTCCAATTATATCTGGGAGGAGAAAGTCCAAAAGGAATTCTCGAAAGCTAACTGAGATAGTAGAATGTGGATGACTACAGAATCCCAAATATCTTTGAAGAAAGGAATGAAAGAAAAGAGATTTTTTGCTAGACTTTCATAAAGAGCTAGATCTTTTACTATACTCTAATGTAAGGTAATAGAATACACTTAAGCTATTTTAGAAACTCTGTGTCTGTCTATAGTGCTCTTAGCTAAGCCAGTGGTGGAAATCAACTAGATCTATAATACTTCTACCTATATAGATAGATAATATATATATTAATACTCTACAGATATATATGTATATATATATTTAAGGTGAAAGTATATAGAATAGTGGGGTAGAAGTGTAAAAGTAGCCGAGAAAGGCACTCATGTGAAAGCTATCAACTGTAAATCAAGTGTTGTCTTGTGATCAGAACAGATCCGACCACACAGACCAGAAGAAGAGTGAAGTGAACTAACCTTTCGTTGTCTTTAAATTCTACTCAACTCAAGTCAACACAACTTAACGTTCTCCTCTCTCTCTCTCTCTCTTTTAATAATATAACCGCTTCGTATATACAGAAATAAGTCTCTTAAGCCCAATAACTACGCGGAACATATGTGGATACACATGTACTGGGCATTCGCACTTGTCAGACAATAAATCTACATTTACAGGACGGAGGAGGAGGATGCAAAGGAGATGCGTGGGTACCTTACTCGACTCGTACTCGTGCTATTACTACTAGTCCAACAAATACATTCATACACATGTAATCTTCTGCCCTTTATTATTTTCCACACTCTATCTATCTGAGCAACTGGGATAAATAGTAGATGAGAATGTAGGAGAACTCATTTCACACTAATGTCCTTCTATTTATAAAGTTCTACAGCAGAAGACTAAGTCACCAGAGAAAATTCATGCTATCCTTCCTCACTGTGCAAAAGTCAATTTGGAATAGAAAAGGCCACTCACTCACAATCTCAAATGGGATGGGCGAAATAAAATTGAAGCCTCTTCTCTCTCTTCTCACACTCACCCGTTATCTATCCGCTTTATAGGTGGGCTATTTATCTCCGAATTTCAATGTAGGCACTTACCGTATCTTTCCCAAGACTCCTTCACTCACAAATAGAAAATTAAAAAATCTTGTACTAAATGTGAGGACATTAAACTCGGAACGCGTTTAATTAAACATTCCTTCCTTTATGTAATAATCCTAATAACAGATTGTGCAATTAAACCCCCATCAATCTCACTGTCAATTCATGCAGGACCATCGGAATTTCAAACATTCCTTTCACATATCCACATTCCATTTTTATCTGATACCTAATACCTACCTGATTAATTTGAATTTTAATCGAAATTCATACTCATGATGAATGTCCTGAAAATGAGTAACGTGGGCCTGAGCGCATGCAAATATGAGAGGAATTAATGAAAGAATGAAAGTACATTGGCTATACTGATTATGCATTTTGTATGCCAAATAATAGGTTAGGAAGGACATTAAATTTATTTTATAATGTATCCTACTAATGGCCACTGTCAAAATAGCCATTTGCATGTGATTGAGTTGATTATACAGCTTAAGATGGGTAAGAGAGAAGATAATTATTGTAATATTGATTCGCCGCGAAGCATACAGAAAGTGTACTTAAAATGGCTCATTGGAAATTATTTTTAGATCAAATTAAAAGTTAGTCTAAAGTCTAATCTAGTACTTTTAAGATATTATATTATGTAGGTAATTATTGTGGGCTCTGATTTTGAAGTGCGATTAAGATTACAATCGCACATTTTATTGAACAATTGGGGAATGACGTTTTTTTCTGGAGATTACATATGTGTGCATCACTGTAAGTTCTTTTGCGTCTTCTTTTTTACAAAATGTTGTAAAAAACAAGAAATGTGCAACCCCTTCTTTTCAACTGGACATTGAAGGACTGCCAATTCCATTATATTTCTGCCGATCCCAGCAGTTTTTATACAATGGGCATCTGGAGATAGACAGGCAAGACAGGGCAGGAAGCAATCTTTTAACAAGCTCAATTTATCACCTGATTCTTTCTCCTGTCATTTATAGAATACACATTATGTTACGATAGGCTTGTCGATTCATTCGTTTTGACTTTAAACGCTTTTTCTAAGCTTTCTTCCATTTTCTATTGCTTGTAAATGTTTTACAGTATGTTTTAATTAGCATATACAAAAGCACACTAAACGCTTAAATGAATACAAAATGTATATTAACCACTAGGTAGATATTCCATTTTTGTTGCTGATGATGCTACCTTTTTAATTCTTTAAATTTGGTTAATTAATATTTAGATTTGTTGTGAAGATATAATTACTCAGACATGCTCTTCAATGTTGCATGTTTCGTAGGAAATGGTTTACGTTATCAAATGAGAAGTCGCGCCAGTTAAATCACTTACCTAGGTAGATAGTTATTATAGGTATTAGGTATGGAATAACTTTAGGTATATAGATACTTGAGGTATTTTGCGAGCATCATCCGTTTAAAATAAGTAGAATCAAGTATTCAATAAATCCTCTTCTTGAAATCAGCTTATAACAATGTATAATAATAGAAGAGTCAGAGTGAAAATCGTAATATGACCAGTAAGTACCGTCATTGGCCCT
>JABASI010005014.1:0-13010 GCA_019776505.1 Tomocerus nigrus | reverse complement strand
CCAACTTGAAGGCCTGAAACATCCACAATAGAATTTGCTATAGGTTGATTCTATTATACAAATTAAAAAATCTGCAATTCAGTAGAATATTAAGATGATACTGAATGCTGAACGTGTCAGCACCATAAATATTTACACCTATTCTATTCACATAATATTTCTTTAATTTTAATGTGCTTTTGTCCGAACATCTTTTTCCATGATTCCATGAAGCTACAGACATGTAAATGCCAAACCTAGACAATTGAGCCTTAGATATGATAAGTGTAACTTGCCTGATCGTACAAATTGTAGAACAAATAATTGCGAAGTAGGCAATTTATAAGGACAGCTTGGCCCTCGTAATCATTTCTCAAAGTTGCAGTTCTTAAACGGGCGTGCAGATGAGGTCGAATAAGATCCATCTTTTTATCAACTTCATAAGCCCGGGAGTAGTAAAAATAGCAGCGGGCAGCAACCAAATCTAAAGATCGACGATTATGCGTCTTCAATTTTAACATTAATTGATCTATTGAAAGAATAAAATAGAGCATAGTTAAACATAATATTTCAACATCATCTACAGTACAAATACCGCCACTAACATTTATTTGCCCCTTTACCTGCACATTGACGAGCTTCTGCAGTACGGTCAGTGTCCAGCAAATGCAAAAGTATAAGTAAGTGCAAGTATGCATCCACCTCGGGAATAAGATTTGTCCGACCGGATCGTGATTTCAAATTAGGAGACGGCTTTCCTCCTTCCGAATCTGTTTCCATTGCCTAAATACACAATACAATCACTTTCATGTTTTTTATCGTACAAGATCGAACGGTCTCCAAATGGCAAAGAACAAAAAAACCTACTTCTCCAATATAACTGCTAAGAGATTCGCGTTCTTTGGGTGAATGAGTGTAGTAGCCATTTATCAGCCTTCGCAAAACAACAGGTTTTAAGTTTCTGCGTGTGCTGGCCAAACATCGAAGCACTCTTAATGTGAACCGAAAATCTTTCCCGTAAACCGACTTTTCCAATTGTTTCACATGTTCGCGTATATCTGAAACAAAATTCAAAACCTAAATAAAATTTTGTAAGTAATTTTGCTTGATTTAAATGAGCTTTTCAGAACAAACTTCACTTAAAATACGTTCTAGTCAAGAAATTCTAGTTCAATTAAAGTGGGGAAAAAGTTGTTCTACTGTCATGGCATACCTTCAACGGTTAATAGGTCCTGGTCTTTCTTTCCTTCAGCATCCGACTGATTTTCTTCCTGTTTCCCACCTCCAGTAACCTCCTTCATTTCTACATCAGTTGATTCAACCATTTTGAAACGTTCCTAAATGGATCAATAGCATTAGTTAGTCTTCACAGCGAAAAATAAAATAAATAAATCCTTCGATCGTTAGAGGGGGGGCACACAGGGGCTTACATACCCTTTCACCCTTGGGCAACCATCCCACTAATTAGAGAGCCCATCTACAATCTAACTTATGACTTAATGCAAAACATGACGCAGAACTGCAAAGTAAAGAAACGCCTAAAATTTAAAAGACCGGTAAATAATTAAAAAGAAAATGTCATTAGAGGTCATATTATATGTCCATACCACCATAATTCCAATAAAAAAATACAAATGACAAGTAGGGACAAAAAAAATGAAAAAGATTGAATAATTAATTTGATTGTATTATTGTATTGTGATTTTGTGATTATGGCATTGTTTGTTGTTTGTTTTGTCTTGACACTTGCAGTGCAAGTGCAATCAGAAATTCGTAATTTTCCAACATCACAACCACAAGTGACAACTCTGACACTGACAAGCCGATGACGAGTTGAGATGTCAGTTGTCACTGTGTCAGAGTTCAACAGGAGGTAATTCAATATTTTTATTTTAGTCAATAGTATAGTTGAATATTTACTTTATTTTCAATTTTGGTAGTTACTTTGTACTAATTGTACTTGTCACTTTTCAGTTATCTATCACCTTACCTTTCACCGTATCAGTTTCGAAGCCAATTCAATGGGCTAATTAAGTTGAGTTGACAGAAGTTTTATTGTCGCTAGGTTGGTGAAGTTCAAAAATTTCAGAATGTTCAATTGTTGATTGTCAATTCTCGCAATCTCAGTCTGCTGGCTGTGCTGTTTTCCCAATTCTCTTTCTCTGTGCTTTCATTCAAGACAGCTCGACACAGACAGAATTTAGCTGTGTCACGCTAACACTAAAATTCGATTAGAGATTAGAGACCAACTCAAAATAGTGCGCGAAGTAAAATCTTCAAATGAAATGAAAAAGATGACGAATGACGAAGCAGTTCGAATGGGATTCTATTGGTTTAGATTATTCTTGGATTACTGTATTTACTTAGTACTTTAGTCGTACGTACGTGTGCGTGTGGTTGCGTTGTAAGAATTTGCTTGGATTTCGGGATTTTGCTTGGATGGAAGTTGAATGAAACTGCACTGGTGAGAGTAATTTAATAAAGATAGTAGGTAAGTATTTAGTTGGTAGTTGGCTTTGGCTATCTAACGTCATAAGTCATAGGTTGTCAGTTCATTAATCAGTTAATTTATTATCCAGATCCACCGTTGAGCATAAAAATCATTGGATTGGGGAGAAGGAATTGGATTTGCAGTATTGGAGAGGTTGGTTCAATATAATAAACTTTTATAAATTATTATTATTATACTGTTTATTTCTATGTTCGGGTAAAAATGTGTCAGTCAGTTGTGTTGTGGGTATGAATTAGTTATATAATTTTAAAAATCCCTATTTGCATTTATTCTAAATTCCTGTAGTCAGTCAGTAGTATAATGTGTTTTATTGTTTATGTTTTTAGTTTTCGTATTTAAACATTGAATGGAAAATGTAAATGAACCACTAACCTAACACTAACAAAACAAAAATAATTGATAATGAATTGTATTTTCTGTATGGTTTGGAATAATAGATGATAGATCTCCAAGAAATCAGCAATTAACGATACTGTGATGGATATTTTCCAGCAATAGACGTTTTAATGCCAATCATTTCATTGAAATATCAAAGTGATGGATATCGAAGCTATCGAAGATTCTGAAAGCTTAACAGAAGTGGGATCTTACAGTTCATCAGGGCTAGGAATCAACAGTGAACCTGTTATAGTTCGTGGCTGCGGAAACTTAACTGTATTTGGCCTAAACAATCGCTTCAAGTCTGATTTTCCTCCAGCCCTTCTTTCCAAAGTGGCCGTAGAAGAATTTCAGTCGACGATTGAAAAAATCAATTCTTTACTCAGAAAGGCCCTTCCCTTGCAGATGAAATGGATTATTTTTGGATGTCTTTGTTGTTGTTGTACGTTAGGATGTTCGTTTTGGCCCGTGATATGTATGAGTAAAAAGACAAGACTCTCAATCGAAAAATTGCTGGAGTGGGAGAATTCACATTTATACCGAAGATTGGGACTTAAGTGGCGTTTGGCTCAAATGCATTTGGACTCCTCGTCAATGCTGGAATATGCCCTTGTAATCGAATTTGTACCAAAATGTAAACTCTACAAGCCAGACTAAATTCTCAGTCAGCTTAATGTTTCGCTTATTCCTTATCTCGTTTTGTTGAACTCTTATCTATTTGATAATACCTCTCAAATGTCTTGAAATAGACCTGTACAGAATATATTTAACGTTGATTGTTCTGTGCTTTGTGTTGTGAATATGTCAGTGAAAGAATTTTGCATTAACGACTATTATACTTAAATACAAAACGCTGTTTTGCATAAAAAGTTCTTATTAAACTTAAATTGTCTACACAAATGCAGTAGACTTGCATTTATGGTGATTCAAACGTGAATGTGAACCTTTTTATTTTATCTCAGGATGTCGCAAAGTGAGCGTGCTATTGTAGATATGAATTATTCTGGAAATGAATCAACGGCAACCCATGATGCAGAAATTGACAAAAACCTAGGACAAATTGTTAGGCATTTAATTGTAAAAGAAGAAATTCTCGAACCAGTGATTTTCCGAAAATTTCATCAAGATTGGGAGCCATGTACGTGGTCCCTAGCCGAATGGGGTGCGCTATTCAAAAATGAGAAGATGAGCATGAGGTACGGGAAAAAGAACTGGAATAAAAAGGTAAGATTAAAATGCAAAACAATTCACATTAACATTTTCTGAAATCTGGACTTGTTTACGTAGTTTCAAACAGTACCAGTTAAACCTTGTTGTAATTTTTTGCTGTGTAATAAGCTGTATTTTGAAATAATATTGAGTCTTACTAATTTATGTTACAGTGTCCGCAATGGGAATCCGAGTGTGGAAAAATTGATTTAACTTGGAGGGAACTGTTGGATTGGATGACTGGTCAATTTGTTTTTCTAAATAAGGATGGATCTCCTGATGACATTTGGGTGTATTACGATTACAAATATTTGCCAGATGTATTTCACATAAAGTCGCCTGATGAAAAAGACTTCTTAAAGGTTTACCTTAAAGTTTACAAACTAGTATAGCGTATAGCATATACTATTCTATTCGAAAGTTATTAATTTATTTGTTTGGAAATGACGATATGAGGATTTGTAATTGGCATAAAGCATAAATTAGACTGTTATGGACTAATAATCAAATGCCGCTTTTGTGTATTCTTGATGATGTTATAGTCTTTCAGCGATAAGCCAGGTAACCTGGCTTATCGCTGAAAGACAACCTTCAACCTGGCCCAGGTTGAAGGTTGTGCTAAAACTAATTGTTCATTTTTAATTTCGACTGTAGCTGTAGGGCGGAAGGATGATTCTTAAATATACAATATTCGTTTGTAACTTTAAATATTATTCTTTGCAGTTAATATACTTCATTGAAAACTTGAAGAACAAATTCTGTTGGGGTAAGCTTGGGTTTCCTGAAAGAAATGGAGATCAGACTACATTATGGATTGGAACTGCTGGAGCTTATACACCAGGACATTTCGATACATATTCCTGCAATCTCGTTTGTCAGGTCTACGGGAAGTAAGTGTCAATATTCTGTGGTAGGGTAGATAGTGTCTTTTTTTCGATTACCTAATATAATTTTGAATTTTGAAACTTATGTGTACCTTGTACATATGTAGGAAGACATGGCTTCTGTTTCCACCAAAGGATACTCCACATCTTCACCCGACCAGAATTCCTTATGAAGAGTCCAGTGTATACAGCAGAATTAATTTTGCTTCGCCCAAAGAAACTTGTGCTCATCTTGAAGGTATACTGTACTAAGAACAACATAACATTATATAGTTTTAATATATTTTGCTACAAAACTTTTTATTATTGCATCTTTACTCTACAGCTTTCACTATTATTAATTCAATCAAACCATATTTTATTTTGAGTTGAAATTTTTATTTTTCTTAGATTTGAGACAATGCAGTCCCTTAAGGGTAACTTTGGAGCCTGGAGATTGCTTGTTCGTACCTCCAAAATGGTGGCACTTCGTAAGGTCGGAAGACTTTTCCATCAGTGTAAATACGTGGATTGAATTGGTAATGGTGTAAACTAGGCATTGTATAATTATAGTTTAAGGAACAGGTCAGGGATCAGGAAAATGTTTTTTTCCAGAGCAACAGGCTCCGCCCATTTACGATAGCTCCGCCCCTCAAAGCTACGCCCCCTTCGGGGGCGCGGCTTTGGGGGCGGAGCCTAGCACTGATTTCCAGATTTACTTCCTGATTTCCAGACGTAGCTCCGCCCCCTTCGGGGGCGGAGCTACAAAATGGGAGGGGCAAGGTCGGATTTCCAGAGCAACCTGGTTGCCGTGTTGCCGCAGATTCCTGATCCCTGGAACAGGTATAGGAGGAGTGAGTGGTGAATTATTTTTATTTCGTTGGTTTGCAGCCTGGAGATCATTCAATACGCATGGAAGAGGCTATACTTCGTTCTATCGTTGCAGCTGTCGTAAACGTCACGTACCCGGAGACGGCAACAAAGCTCTTGAATCCTAATGAGGTATACCACTAATCACCTAATCATTGAGTAATCAAAGTTATTTCCCTTTCGCTTTTATTAATAACTGCCGTTTGTCATGTTGTGAGTGGTAGTAATTTTGTCCTGTGGATTATTTTCCAAAAAATGCATATAAGCCATTCAAGATTACGACTTCTAATGTTTTGTTATATGTTAAGGGCTTTTAGACGAGATAGATTAGCATTTGACATTGACATTAGTTATTTTATTCAAGATTTTACTTTATATATTCTTCCAGTCTGTCTTATGATGTATAAAAATAATATTGAACCTATTCCTGTGTCTTTAGGTAAACCTTAATTGTAAGATCAGTAGGTCAGTAGACTAATAAAGTCAAACTACTAAGTTAATATATTTACTAACGTATTTTGTATTTTTAATATAATGTGTAAATAGATGGATCTTACGGACTTTAACGAATCGGATTTAAATGATTTGCTGCAGCAAACTACAACAGCATGTCTTCATGATTCAAAACTTCCACAGCCGTGTAGCAGTAAAGATATTAATAATGACGAGGCTCACAGTTTGCCTGTCGCTGATAATAAATCTAGTATTAATGCAAATTCAAATCTATGCGTCCATGATTGTCCGAATTCTCAAGATGAACCTCTCCGGAAAGTGGCAAAAAAGTCATACAGAATGGCATTTGATGAACTGCTAGCCCGATCATCTGCTATTGAACGGTTACCTGCTTATAACTTCGAGTCGTACCATGATCTTGTAAGTAAAGAAGGTGAGCTGTTGGGCGATGCTAATGATCTTGGGGGGATTAGCGAAGGAAATAGAATGGAAGACGAAGACGCTCAGAATGTTACCATTAGCACTGATAAATGTGACCAAGAAGGAAATGACGAAAGCGGGCCGACGTATCTGGATCACTTAATTAACGCCATTGGTCACCCTGAAGTACTGAAGCACATTTCAGCTCAGTTATTGAGAAATGTTGCCTCACAGCCTCCTTGTAACGATAAGAAGAAATTTTAGAATGCGTCGCAGTTATTATTATTACGGTTTAAAACACGAACACATTCGAACAAAGGATTACTCCAATAAAATGATTTCTAATAATGTTAAATTAAATGCCAATATCGATAATTTATAGGAATAGAAATATATAGACGAATTTCATTGTTAAGTATCTGTTCTGTTATGTTTTTGTGTTTACATTAGACGAAACAGATGCAATCAGATGAGTCTCTTTCTAATGTAAACAATTTGTATTTTATTGTACCGTGTATGGCTAAAATAAAATAATGTCAATGCCAACAATCTGTTGTAACATTTTTTTAACATCTTGAGAGGTCGTTGTTCTCGGGAGAACATCTCCTATTATGATTTTGTGAAAATCGGAGGCGTAGGTCATAGATCTGATCCCACTTCCCTGTTCTGCTTTTCAATGAAACTACTATGAATTGTGATGTGAACCCTTTATTGGCTGTGGCAAACCCCTATAAGGGAGTTTCCAGTAGTATCTACTATCTACTGTCCGTCGTGCCGTGCCCATTATTACCCAAGGGGCCTACAATCGAATTAAGCTTCCTCTAGACCAGTTAAAGCATTATGCGAGCAAAACGATATTATAATGCCAACGAGAGTGGAAGCTCTGCATGGATACCCCATGCCCCATACCCCTCTTTAACGTATTGGGTTGAAAGCGGTCATTTTACTCATCATTGCCTATCTTCTCATGACGTGCCAGGACAACTTTTAAAAAATTGTTTTTTGTTGTCACTGTGCCTTGTCACTGTGCCAGACTTCGTTTGACATGGAAATAATTTGGTCATAGTCATGTCCATGTCGTGGTCATACATATTTTATATTACAAAAATACAGAGATACAAGATACAACTGCTTTAGAGATATTTTATAAGATAATAAAATAATAATAATGCAATTTGATTTGCTTGGATTTTTGGTGAAGTAGCTGAAGCTGAAGTATGTGATGCACTTACCCGTCGAATCGCACCTTTCTAATGAAAGAGTTTGAATATTCCCTTCAAGTTCTGCCATTACAACCGCCACATTTCAAAATTGTGTTTTCTACATGAGACTATAAGAATGAATAAATAAAAAAGTGAGTTTAGTTACTTTAGTTTATTGAGAAAAAACTAACAACTAAATACTAAAACGTAACTGAAACGATATATTTTATTTCAGTGATTATTATTAAATTATTAGATACAATTTATTGCTTTCAAGTTCCAAAAATTCAAGATGTGGTCCACGGTGTTGCCAAAAATGGAATTTGCGTTTAAGGTCAGTTTGTTTTCAGTTTTAGCCATCATTATTAAGTCATCACAGTCATACTGAGTCATCAGTTAAAAATATCTCTTAAATCTGTCTGTTGTCTGTTATGCTATACTGCCGTACTGATCTGATAAATATTCAGTATTTTAATTCTGTTTTTTATTCTAGTCTAGTAATCCTATATATAATCAGTTCTGGCGAAATCATACTAAAATACTAATCATAGTATGCGATAATATGCTATTCTACAAGACATAAAAAAATAATAATATATACTACCTAATTATGACTTGCCATCTGTCTATAATGTCTATAGACCCTATATATAACAATTTCATGAATGCTTTTATATATAGTTGATACGATGTGGACCGGGAAGAAATGGTCTACAACTGCAACCCATGGCTCTGGCAGCAACGTCAATACGACAAATGGCTATTGTATGTTTTTTGAGAAATATGTACAATTCTATTCCTTGGTTATAAACAATAAATGATAGTTGATAGTGTTTTAAAAATATTTAATGTTCCTATCAGAAATTATCAAACTACTTATAATACAATATGATAAGAACAAATTATACTTAGGTAAGGTACCAGTAATGTTGAATGCGTTTTATAGCAAGCTCCTGTATCGAAACCTGAAGGAAAAACTAAGTGCACGTTGATTCCTGGAGACGGAGTTGGACCAGAAATGATGCAAGCTATGAAAGAAGTTCTAGAGGTGATACACAGACGGAATTCACTGAATCCTACTTCTTTTATAACTATATTATTATTAATTATATATTACGCTAATTACTACATACATTACTTCTGGATGCAAATAAATACATATTTTAAGCCCATTATTCACTCCTGTTGAACTACCATTCTACCATTTTTGTAGGCTGCAGGAGCTCCAATCGAATTCGAACAGTATTTTCTCTCTGGTAAGTAAATGCAGTTATGAAGAAAAACAAACCACTGATGCATTTTGACTTATGCACTTTTTATTTATTTGCAGATATTCAATACAGCCTGAGTGCTAAATTGCAAGATGTTGTCAACAGTGTTGCTAAAAATGGAATTTGCATTAAAGGTTAAGTCCTTTTAATATTGGTTCTCTATTCTTTAAATTACGTAACTATAAAGCTTAACTATTTTTAAGTTGTAAGTTACATTGTTTTCCATTTAAGTCTCAGGACATATCATGACTTTCCTAAGGGTCCAATAAGATCCGAAGAGTGATGATTATTGCTATTAATTTTATAATTTTTATATTTCATTTCAGGAATCCTTGCAAGTCCTGTTACCGGAGATCTGACATCTTTAAACTATCAACTACGGTAATTCAGTTCATTTTGAAATTATCAATGAAAATGCAAATGTTATTTTGCTTTTAGATATGTTGAATGCATTTTGGTATTAGAGTTAGCTACGTAATATTGTATTCATTCAATTTTGCTCATGAATATGAGAGACCATGCGACGATGGGTAAATTATTTGATCATGACTTTTTTTCTGTAATCTTGACTTAACAGACAAGAGTTAGATCTTTTCGCAAATGTTGTACCTATCAGAACCCTTCAAGGTGTTCCAACACGACACAAAAATATCGATATCGTCATTATCAGAGAGCAAACAGAAGGAGAATTTTCATCGCTGGAACACGAAACAGGTAAAGAAACGTAACAATTTTGTGTAAGTCGAAAAAAAAATACAAGTAAAGATAGGAGATGTTCGTTTTTCTTATTAGTTTGCAGTAGTTTATAATCCAGCAAATGCTATCAATTCATTTTCTGTAGTTTCGTGGACATTGATGTCGATATCGCTTAATAGGTCATCTATTAAGCGATGTGACGATTGATAGTATTTTCTTGGTATTTAATTTTCAGGACTAATTTCGATTTATGATTTTCAGTGAAGGGAGTCGTTGAGTGTTACAAAATCGTTACCGCCGAAAAATCCAGACGGATTGCAAAATTTGCATTTGATTATGCTACAAAACACGGAAGGAAGAAGGTTACAGGTACAATTTCTCTTCTGATTTGAAAACAATCTTCGCATCTTTGTTCACTTAAAATACTTAGAAACATGGAGTTTCATCTACGTTTACTTCATGACATAATTATTATTATGTATACAGAAGACAGACATCATTACATCATCAATCATTATCATCACTGTATACATGTAAGTTATCTGAAGTTGAATTACTATTTGTCGTTTTGTATTTTCAGCTGTTCATAAGGCAAATATTATGAAACTTGGAGATGGACTTTTTCTAAAATGCTGCAGTGAAGTAAGTTTGTTTTATATTTTGTTGTAGTCTTCCCTTATCTTTTTTGCCCATAACCAGTGTACAGCGTGCAGATAAGTTAACAGATGTTCCAGTTTTGTGGGCGAAAGCCGTGAAGTATCGTAATCGAAAATATAATAAGAAATGCATTCAAATGTACTATACCCGACACCCGTCAAACGGGTACATTACGCAAAGCCTCCGTTGCAAAGAAGGGAATTAAAGTTTGACACTAACCTAAAAGTAAGCGTAGTGTGCAAATACACCTAGAAAACTCCTCTATTTCAATTCAATGCAGAACGGAATGCAATATGCCACTTTCTCTAAAGGTCAAATTCAGGCAAGGGATTTCAGGTGTAACAGACTAACGACTAACAGGCATTGGTAATTTACTGACAGAACCATGTAAACAAATATAAAATTACTCCCTGATTAGCAACTCTTATTTAGGAGAATGTAATGCTTTTTGTTTTGGGGCCAAACCAAACTGGACACATAATATATCCCAGCTCAACATTAGCTATTTAACTGTTGTACATTTCGGTTTTAATGTGCGCACTGCACAGTACATTTTACAGTCAGACTTAAAATAAAACCAAAACCTGCACGTAGTATAATGATGTTCAGCATCGTAATTTAAAATTTGTGTTTCAAAGGTGGCGAAACTATATCCATCCATCAAGTTTGATTCTATGATCATTGATAACTGTACTATGCAAATGGTATCGAATCCTCATCAATTTGATGTACTAGTAATGGGTAAGTGATTTTTTTTTCTGGCAAGCTCAATAAATTACTACAGTAGTGTCCATTTACAATGACTTACATGAAATAAAAAATAAACTATACTTTTTTATTTTAAAGGTAACTTGTATGGGTCAATTGTTGACAATATTGCTTCTGGGCTGATCGGAGGTGCTGGTGTTGTTCCCGGTGCGAGTTATTCCGCTAATTCAGTTGTGTTTGAACCTGTAAGAAATTCTTTTCTTTATTACAATATTTTTTATGATATATCTTTTAGCAAATATCATTTTTGAGGTATTGGGAGATTTCTCCACTAAATAGGGTAGGATTAAAATGATTAACTGTTTATTTTTCAGGGTGCTAGACATACGTACGCAGAAGCTGTTGGAAAGAACGTCGCTAACCCTACGGCTATCCTCCTTTGTGCTGCCAAAATGTTGAAACACGTCAACTTGCAGTATCATAGCAGTTTGATAACTAAAGCAGTGGAAAAGGTGCTAAAAAGTGGAAAGGTACTGCAACATTAAATCGATGAACAAGAAAAAGGTAGCATTTCAGTAAAATAACTTCTTTGACGAATATTATTTTGTTTTTGATTTCAGGCTCTTACAAAAGATATTGGAGGCCAAGCTTCAACGCAAGAGTACGTGTACGCAGTAATTGACTGTCTTCCCCGTTAGTAGCACTATTTAATTTAATTGGTACGTAGATGAACAAAAAGGTTGTATAGCGATCGATAATAATTATATAAAGGTATCTCTCGACTTGTATACCTCTTCATAAAAGAATAAAAGCTTAATGTGTCCGCTTGTCCACTAGTCAATAAATTGTCTTTATACAATTCCTACAGAGTGACACATAAGTAGCACACTGGTCTTTGCAGAAGAAAATGCACATAAACAGTATCAACCTCAATCAACACACACATACTTTAAAATCGGTTTTAATTCTAGTTTGAATTATGTATTCCTGGCAAATAAATTCCGCGTTCAAATGCTGGATGGAATCCAATTTACTCTCTACTGGCAAAAAATGTACACCTTTCCAGACCAGAATGCACCTATGCAGACATAACACAACACAAAGCATTTTCCTTTTATGAAGTGCAGGTTTTATATGCTGAGCTAACTGCTGGTGCTGACCTGCCGTAAATGTATGTAAAAACAGGTGGAGTGTGGAATAGTGCAGTGTAAATAAAGGTACATGACAAATGCGAAGGAATATATTATTATCTTACTAATGAGCTCATTTATTTCACATCACAACACATGAAAGATATACGTAGGATAATGTTCTGTCTGCCTGGCGTGTGATTCAATTACCCATTGTTATCATTGCATATGGGTTTCAATTCAATCATTTGACATCCTCTACTCTTCTACTCGCTAACAGTAACAATAAGTAAGTTTAGTCTATAACAATCTCAAGTATTATATATTAATAAAAATACAAAGATACAAATCGAAAAAAATGCATATAATAATACTACAGATATTCTTTTCTAACATTGATCATTTTAATATTAAATGTGTACGTAAAAGGAGTTTCTAGCCAAGGTAAAGTAACCTACCTATCTATAGGTAATAATTATTGTATCATCTAATGTACTCTGTGTATGTACAGTACACTATTATAATAACACGACACCCTTATTACTTGGTTTATGTATTGTAATCCCAAAAAAATGGAGGTCTTAGAGAATTTCGGGAAAATACATGGATAGAGTACAAAAAAATCTGTGCACCAAATGTCGACAAGTCACTCCTGCATTAAC
>JABASI010005013.1:0-13012 GCA_019776505.1 Tomocerus nigrus | reverse complement strand
TATTTCAACAAAATGGGATAACTATAGGGAGGGGGGGTGGTAGTCTAGGTTCCTTGACTATATAGCGCTGTATTTTTCACAAAATACAAATATATCAGCCAGCAGTGGATAAAGTAATTGCGTAAAATATTTAATTGTATTGTACTTACTACATACAATTAGAAAAGAATAATATTATGAGATGAATTTATTTATTTATTTATTGAACAAATGTCGCCCTTACAAAAGATCATTAGGATATCCGAATCCTACATCAATTAAGTAGGTAGGTACTATAATATTTTTCAGTTAGAGTAAACCTAAAGCTACATCTTCAATACACGAGTATAGTTGAGTTCTTCAGTCGTTTCAGTTGAAGTATATTCAGTGATTTGTTGTTGAATTAAATATTTCTTTAGATTCTTCTTAAAGCTATAGATATTAGTGTTATCCCTCATATTGGAGGATACGCTGAACCATAACTTTACTCCACACTATTATAAAAAGGTTTTCTTAAGTATATGTGATTTACTTGTAGATACATTTGTGATAGCTGGGAAAGAACCTAGGTATTGTTAAAACCTGAACAAAAATAATGAACTCCTTCTTGATGATGCTTGATTGACACACTTAAGAATAACAAGCTAAAAATATTTATTAATTATTGGAGATGAATTTTCATACTACCTATATATCCTGTGAAAGTTCCTTGATTCAAAATATTGCGTTTGGGATATACAATTAAGCTATACACACACCTATAAATAATAAAATAACAGAGATCAATACCTTTACATCAACATTGGTTATTTTAGCTTGAAATTCACGAAATCCTGCTATTCGGTAGTCATAAATTATTGATACAATATATATAGTAATTAAAATTAAATAATGTTTTAGAAATTAATGTCCATTGCCATTTTTCTATCCACCAATATCCCCACAGTTATTACAAAAATGGATATATACATAATCTTATACATATAATGGCTCAATAATAATTATAATTATGCTAATGTTTGTCCATCTTATACCGCAACTCTTTTGGGATAAGGTCGTTATATAGTACAATTTGAGAAACGTGATCGTTTACAATAAAGATTACGTCAAGTATTTATATGTATTGGTATATGTATTCATTTATTTAATTACATACAATTTGTAGATGGTAATAAGATGTGCAGGCTCTGTAAATATTTTAAATGTATCTCATATAATTTCTACTGCAGATACTCCGACTATATTCAACTAATTTACCTAAATACGAACATTTAAAAAGTAAAATTTTATCCACAAAATTTTGTTAAGTCAGAAACTCATATTTTAAAATAAATTCGTTGTTTCAAACTCAAAATGTTCTGTGTCAAATCAAATGCTGGATTTCGAGCATCCTCAGTCAGGAAACCCAATGCAGTTTACAATGTATTGTAAAATATGGAATTTGGGATACCTATAGCAAATAGCCCTTATTCTACATTCTCGGATTCGAGCAGAGTTACAACCTTTACAACAAGACGTTATTTATTGTGTCTCTTCGTCTCTTCCTATCATGTGGACTGTATAATATTTTATATTATTCCTCTTGAGATGGTTTCGAGCTTAATAACTTATTACAGCAGCTTATAAATTATAGTAGCGTACACGTAGCGTGTGTGTAGGGAAACTATAGTTGAGAATTGAGAAAACGAAAGTCCTATCTTAGTATTCAAAAAGACGCGACGCCCTACTATGATTGTCATGATGATTGCGAGTTGTCAAGTTGAAAATCTTACTTGGTAAAGATTTTTGTAGTAATTAAATGATTAAGAATTACAGAATAAATGCTAGTCAAAATTCCGGGCAGAATACGCCTACGATACCTCGGCTCCACCCATTACTGATTTTCCTTGTCGCTTAATTTCTCTTTCATTGGAAGCGCAGAATTGCTGTTGTGCAACAATTAGTAATGGCATAAAAGGAGCCCTAAGCAACCACAGCGGCAGCTTAAGGGACAAGAATGGATTGATTTCTAGCGCTTAAATTGTGATCTATGTAAGCACTGCTATTATTATTGTGAGCTTTTGAAGACACATTAATTGTTGGATGATTGGCCGCAGTCCGTCCCTTCCCTCTTCTGCTACTTTTGCTCATCATTGTCCCATTCAGCATAATTGTGGCATTCAGATTCACCATCATTTGTTTTGCGTACATAAACAGGAGAACAACGAAGGCAATGACACTGACGTTCTTGACGACGAACTTGGCTATTTGAGATCCCTCTTGGATTCGAAGAATTCTTAGTTCTGCCTCTTTCTTCTCTACTTCTACTCCAGGAATCGCTTCCGCTGTTGCTGGACACCAGTACAGAACTTGAATGATGAACTCACAAACGTGGATTAGGCAGAAAACAATTGTGGAACCTCTCAGTATTTGCGGCGATTTCTATTTTAAATAAGAATTTCATGTATTAGACTTAGGTACTTGTGTGATGGAAATGGAAAAAATTCATCTTTTGTACGACGATCTAAAACATTATACTCAATAGCTGAAGAAATAATGTTACAAAAGACTTCATTGCATTTAGCTTAGCACCCATTTTCACCATTGCATTAGTATAGTTTTCTTTAGGTAAATGTGGATATTCAATCCAAAGCACCTACGAACATAGGTGTGCCACGTTTTATTTTGGAAAGTGCAAACATTTATATTCAGACAAACATGTGCTAAGGTGTTTACTGTACGAGTATGTACGACAAATCATGAGCATGAGAATGTGAGTCCCCTCAAGGCAAACGTCCTTAATTTAATAAAATGCCTTTGTAGTAGTGATAAAATGATATACTCGTATCCGTACCTTTTCGATGCTGTGAAAAAGAGCAAATGCCAAAACGAGGGAAAAGAAAATGTAAATCGCCAAGAAGCACGACACAATCACTTTTCCTTGTGGATTCTGCAGTTAAAATAGAATTCACGAATTAGTACTACAGGGGAAATAAATATGTTTTGCAAGGTTTAAGATAACAAATGCCAGTGGTCATTATTAAGATCTGTTGCAGTCTATGTTAATTAAAGTTTTATCACTACATTATTATGTATCCTCCAATGCATTAAAAATGGCATGCTTAAATATTAAAAGTGGTTTTCATTGAATTATTACTCTTTGATATAACATGCACTCATCTCGTAGTTTGGATAAATGGAGATGTATGGTACCAAAGGAATTGATTGAATTTTATGGTTAGTCTTAATTTATTCAGGACTTGATTGCTAATTAGACATAGGTAGTGTACATATATACCTGCTCGTTTCTATCTCCGTAGTATTCCCAAGTGTGGCTGATTATGACGAGGCCAACAATGAGCTCCCAGAAACGACCCAACAGAGTCAACTAAAAAACAAACACGCATTGTGTATGAGACGCAATAATTCTCCATGTAAAGCTAGCATAGGTAATAATATTTGTGTGCACTTACGGTGTAGACACTGGCCCCAAATAAACAAAACGTCTCAAAAGATAAACAGTAGACACTTTTCATTTTAAAGCTAAATCAGACTCTTTCAAAGAATACAACGAAAGCTTTTCCAAGAACGATCCTTCTTCATCTTCACTGAACATTCAATTGTGAGAAATTGCGGACGATGAAGTGCTCGTGTGTGTGTACAATTTGTAGCTATCTAAGTTAGTAGTAGTAGAGTAAAGTATTAAGTATAATATTGCATTGGTTGGATTATTGGAGCCAATACATGGCTCAGTGGTTTACGTACATTCTCTTTGGACACAGGCTTGCTGTGGAGCTACAGGCACGTTTAGTTAGAATAATTCAACTGCAGACTTGTAGTCAGTTGCTCGTTCCCATCCATCGTATAAGAAGTGCAAGTAAATAATTAAATATATAAAAATGAGACAACATCGCTAAGTGGACAAGCGTATAGGAAAGCACTGAATGGGAGCGAGCCACTATAAAGACAATAAAGTAGGAAACAAAAAATGCAACGCGAACGAAACCAGTAAGAGTTGAATCTATTGTGCAACTTGGACAGGGTAGCAAGCAAAGCAAAACATACTTTCAGATTTTCTTAAAATCTTTTACCAGCCCACAGTGCCGCACAGCGCAGCGCAGTCGGCAGTGGACGATTTTTTAAAAATGAATAAATGTAAATAGCAAATTACTTTCCATATCCAAAAAATGAACGTTTCATAAATTATTTTCTATAGGGCTAAATCCATAGATCAAACGAACAAAAAATTAATGGAACCATGATACTTATGAATAACTTTACCTGTATAAATATTATTAAACTATAACTGTCTTAGTCTTTTTGTTGAAACTGCATTATATTTACATTATCTTTTTAGACCGTTTTGAACTAATACTTTTGTTGGATTGGCTTTCTCCAAATCAACGGACATCCTTTCAAGTTCCCTGAAAGTGAGACCCTGGATTTTGTAATAGTGCAGTCAGCCAGTATTATATTTTTTCGAGGTATCCTATCGCTATTCTTCTGACTCCAGTCCAGTCCAGCCTAAAAAAGCAAACCGCGTCAAGTAGTAGTCAAAGTCAGTGAAGAGTATAATGGGGCACACGGTACACTACGACGGGGTACAGCAGATACTACAGGCAGTATGGCTATAATATATTATAGTTATACTTAAGTCTGAATAATATAATCTTTGTAGTACGTGCTGTATATTTACATGAGTGAGAAACGTGTAATAATATGCAAAATAGAAAGATGCAACCGATAGATGAAATTAGAAAGGTTGATATATTTATATAGGAAAGCAGCAAACACCTAAAGTAATATATATTGGCGATGTGGGGAATACAAACTACAATTACCACCATACAACTACCTATGTATACATACCTACTAGAAGAAGGTACCTTGGTACCTACTCTTTTTAATAAACAATAACAAAACAAAAGAACTGAAGGTAGTGACTTTAGACAAATGCGATAGTTACACCATGATCATGAGTGTGTGTATAGTATAGACCTACCTACCTACATACTATTACCTACCTATACTATACGCATATTATACGTATGTTATAGTTACCTATGAGAAATTTAGGTAGGCAGCCACCTAAATTAAGGTTCATTTTGTGACAATTAATTGGTATTTCCTAAGGTAGCCATCCCAATTTTGTCATAATATTCGGATTGATCTAATTAAAAAATACCTAGTAGACTATAAAAGAATGAAAATAGAGATAATTATATAATTTGTGCTCTAATGGCACTAATGAGGCTAATTAAGTTTTACTTTAAAGGTATCGTTGCAATTGCAGCAGACATAGCTTATTATTCTGTATACTACAATCTACAATTGCTGCAGCTTGTACACCCTTTGTCAAGGCGAAGGTCACATCAATCTTAAATAAGGTCTTGCATTTCTCAATATTGAAATACTATTAACCTATGTAGTAGTTATAGCAAGAGTTAAAGATATAAAATGATGTGCAGGACTACTGAGGTATAAAGCGAAAGATGAAGCAAGCAGGTAGCGATAAGTCCGGTTTGGCATGATAATTCCATCACCGACTGCCGCCGATTGTACTGAAGGAACAGGTGCTTACAGGAACTACGAGCTCGTTTAAAACACCTGAATCAAAACCGGCTGGTGAATAGACGGCAGTAGTCCGTGTGCTGATTTCATTGCTCTGCATCTGCGATCTTTGTCTTCGTTTGCCCTTGCCTCGTCCTGCATCTCCACTTTTCATCCCTTAACTCTAATTATATTGATTAACAATATTATTTTATTTATTACATAAGTAGGTAGTTGGCATCAATTCTCTCTTTGCTTCTAAAAGGTACCTATAGTGCATATACAGCTATCTGTAAAATTATAAGCTACCTACCTACAATGTTGTAATGCAATTCAAATTGCTATTTGATTTACCATCCTAGATTTGCTATTTTGGCAATCACAATCCATGCGTTTGGCGACTACCGTATTGATTGCCCGAATGAACTACCTATATAATATCTACATAATTGCTATGAAGGAAAAAAATTGAAACAAGTACACGTCATAATACTGTTTCGTTACATCTGAATTACAATCTGAGGTGTTGATATAAACTATAAACCTAATACGAATTTAAGAATTTCAATAATAAAGTTCCTGCTTAGCCAAAATAAATTATGCATTTTCCCCTGTTCTTCGTATCCTTCCCAGCCAAATGCCTAGTACCAGGCTATCACGCGTCTACTCTTCAAGTTTTATGCTAAGTACTTACTCCGAGTACTCTATTAAGAAGCAAAGAAGATTTTTGCTCATAAATGCTGGGAACGTTAGTGAGACACGAGTCGTATGCAACATCTGCTCTATCTAAACATGCTATCATGCTAATAGTATTTAGATGATACTTATTAATGCTCCAAGTTTTAGGCAGACTACTTGTCGCTGAGTGCTGTTAAGTAAGAGTTCGTGGAGTGAAACTGCTCCTTAATCTTATTGGAACTTGTAGCATATTATTGTATTCATTATTACATGTATTTACGTATGCAATCAGGGAGCACCACCAGAAAAATAATTTTATAAGTAGTTGAAGTAGTTAGTGCTCTTCTCTTTATCTCGCAACTGCCAGAACATTAAAACTTGTGCAGGTATTAAGGGTAGCAGGTCTTTGTACTTTTCGGCTGATATCTGTCCGCTCCGCTTGCCAAATGTCTGCACGGCAATTAATCTGGTCGTGTGTCTTGTGCCACAGTTTCATGTGTGTTGTTCTCAGTCATGATCGTGGACAGAGAATAATGGTGCATGGGTAATGTTTCTGTAAGCATAAAGCATTAGGCTTATCTCTCAAGGAAAGAATACAACAAAATTATATGCTTTCAGCCTTCGCTTCGATTCGAGTGGATTTTCGACATTAGAGACGGCCAGACGGAGACGGGTACAGCCGGATGATTCATATTCCACAGGACAGAGAAAACGAAGACATATAGCAATACGAAATGTTTGGATTCATGATTCATGAATGCAAAATTGCATCGACACGAATAAATCAGTGAAAGTCTCAAGTCTCAACTATCATAATTTTAAATGAGAATGTAATGGGAATGAGACGCATTTACGTAGTTTTTGGTTTGGTGTGCAATGTGCTATCACTACGTCGTATGTACTTACGTAGGTATCGATCATAATTTAAGTAAAAGCTTTAAAATTATTATTATTTTTGTATTCCGTTAATTTCTGTTGTACACTTACGCAAGATTATTGAATAATCTCGTATTATATTTAACTTACATATGGGTAAGTACATAACTGACTAATCTGACATAAATATTTAAATAAAAAGGTAGGTAAGTATAATTAATATTAAATAGACTTTGGACCTAAACTACTGTCACAGTGTATCTCATTTGAACTTTCGAAATGGATGTCTGAGGCTGCATGGGGTATTGAGGAGTACTGTCATCCGGGTGATTCTTCAAATAGAAGAACGTCGGTTTATCCACCTCGGTCTCCGATGTTCGATTGTCCGTGATGTTAATACTGTGCTCATCCTTTGGAGGCAACACGAACACAGTGGTATCAGTCTGACTTCCTCCACGGAGCTGGATATTGTGCTTGTACTTGACATCCGGTGGCTGGACGAAGACAACATTCGGCGTCACCGTCGACGGGTGAAGGTGGTGATGGTGAGGGTGACCCACAGACTGACCATCGATAGCATTGAGTGTATTATGGTTCTCCAATCCTCCAGTCGAGGCCGTTCCAATGATAGGATGTTGGTAGTAGAAAATGCTGTGGCACTCCAACACAGACGTGCAGAACTGGAGGAAGAATCGACTGACCTTCACTTCCCTCGGACTTCGCCGCTGTATTATTTCACCCTCATTTCCACTTGCCAGGTTCACGACAGCTCCCACGATCAAAACAGAAACCTAGAAGTATCGATAAAATTGGACTCCGTCAGAATATTTGAGACATTTTTAATATTTTTTCCATTTCGGAAACCTAATTACCGATAATAAATATGAATGTACCTATACGTCCAGATTTATTTTATAAAGTATTATTTCTCGTACCCAAATTTCTTTCATGTTGAAGGCTGTTAGAAACAAAGTCATGAGGCAGCGATGATCTTGAAGACAGTTTTAAGACTACTAAATGAAAAGAGTTCGGTAAGATTCTCTACGCGAATGAAAATGCGGATGTACCATACCATAATGTACTGTACCTATGAATGACGACCCTATGATATACAAATTGAATTGAAAATTGATTCACAAATCTGATATAGAAATGCCATCACCTACTCTTTATATGTGTCATTTCATGAGTGGAATAATGAATGGCAGATACGATGCAATGTGTCGTGACTTCCATGGGGTGTCACTGGTATCAGCCAACATACATCTGCTACAATATAAACGAAAATTCAATACATACTAATTTAATCAAGTTGATTGGTTCTGATGACCTAAATATGCCATGCAATTTATTAGGAAGCGTTAAAATGTGATATGATATAACAATATATTTGAATTGACAAAATTAAGACGTTTTCGTTGTTCTTGCCAGTTGTACTAATTACTACTGCGTACTCGAAAACTTGGCAAGCCTCATCCCATCAGAAATCATCGAGATAAAAATGAATTCGAATATTGAATTGCCGAGTAGTTTGCGGACTTGGCACGAAATTTCCTATTGCGTAACATGGATAACCAATACGCAATATTTAATCATCAATGCTGTTTTATTTCTCATAAGAGCCATAATATGAGGTCGGCTTATAAAAGTTGTGGCATACAAAATGAAATTGTGTAAAGGTGGTAAGGTTAAAAGTTAAAATTAAGAATATTATACTCTGATAAAACCGACAGTATATTTAAGATGGTAACAAGATGTTGTCGACCCAGAAGACGGATGTGGTACTTGGCAATTGGTCGGAATGTGCAGTGATTAATTTTGGCAAAGTAAACATTTTGAATTTAGAATAAAATAACTGTTTATTTAATCAATAAATATCACAATCACATAAGGGGCAATAGTAAGAATATACTGAAAATTATTCGTTGAATAAATGCAAACATTAAAAGTTCTTAATGCAAAAGAACGGTGGAGTGAGCTACTTGATGATGAACGACTGGGGCAGTGTGAATAACGGCAACTTTAGCTGGTGGAGCTGTAACATAATAACAATAGCAATAATATCGGCATTACGAAAATATTTACCTCCATCCAAACACCTCGAATCAGTAGTTTGGGTAAAAACGTACACCACACCGTGCGATGCGATACATTAATAATAGTAGGGTAGTAGTCGTAATTAAAAATAACAAAATAATAGAAATGCTATACCTCTATAGGAAAAGACGTGACTCTTAGCAACTTTCAACAGGCTAACTTTCTTAACAGGAGTAACAACGACTTGTTGATGGACAACAGGAACTGTATGCACTACTGGAGCATGTTGAACATAAACCACACCGGCCGAAGCTACGGCGATCAGGGCAAATAAAACGATTGCCTATTTTTGAAAAGAAAATATTATTCAAACATGGGGAATTTTTGAAATCTTCCATTTAAGCTATATGCACTTGTAGACAAAAAATTCATTTTGGCTAGCCAATTAGAATTTTTTAAATTAATTATAAATTGTAATAAATGCTTAAGATGCATATCTATATAACGCATTTTCGGAGTCGAAAATAATATTGCCCTTAAAGATTAAAAGTATTATGACTAAAGGGACTTACGAATTTCATGGTGATAATAAGTGAAGTGTTGTCTACAGAGCTTCTTTCAGGTAGTGTTTTCTGTGAAGGATTTCGTTTGGGAAAGAGTAGAGGAAGAGGTTGCTTTATATAGTCAAGGAAATAAAATCTTCCAAAGCTCCTTATTACAATCGTCCATGATATTGAGAAATAACATTGGACGTGACATACAGACAAGATATTTCATTACCATTACGATTAATTGTAGGAACTACCCACCCCTGACCCCACCCACTGATTCTGCTGTCCTGTCTTTATAGCCACTCAATCAGAATATAATATACATGCATCGTATATCCATTCTCGTAGCTCAATCAGCTCAAATGATGTTCATTTTATTCAATCAATGTCATTGCTCTTTCTTTGTAGAGCCTACTGTAACTTTTTCACATTTTATGACACCTATTAACAAATAAAATACACTAAATGCCACCTCCGTTACAGCAATTGCATTACGAATTAGTCTTTCTTATGGTTATGCTCAAGGCAAGGAGTATTACCTACTCAGGTAGTTACGGGAATCAAAATATGGGCCAAGTGGCTGGTGAATGGGAAATTGCGGAATGAAATATTTGGGTGCGAAATAAAAAATACATAAACTGCTTCAATAACACCAAATCCACTTGTGCCTAGTAAATTCATAAAAATCTGTTCTATTTATATATATGTTGTGAGTGTTGTGACTATATTATAGGCTTCCCCAAATTTTGATATTTAAGGTATTTAAGATATATTCTGTATAAATAATAAATTTGCATAGCATAACTTACTTTTTCCCACTTTGCCATGTGCCCATCAAAATAGGGTGGAACATGGGCAATCCGAAACGGAAAGTAGGGAAGCGAAAATCAAACATGGAAACATTATATGACTGCATTATTATTTATACTAGTATATCCCTTTCATTTTTCCTTGCCTTTCATTACATAATATACTACATACCAACATACCTACTTAATATATATCGCTGTTTGAAATGACACCGGTTATGTTAGGTTATGCTAGCCATTATTTCAGTCAGTTTCAGTGACATTTTGGACTGTGGTGCATTACTCAATACCAATTTCTGTTTCTCCAAATGAGTCGATTTTGTATTTTAGTATAGTGCAATTTAAAAATAATATTATAATTTATTATTATGTACGTATTATGTACCAAACCAACTGTAAACGTAAAGTAGTTACACTTGCTTTTTTGTTTGATACTTGAGTGAGTGAGAACTGTAATGCGTACACATAAAATATGTATATCTGTATGTTTATACATAGACCAGCTACATACATAATAACATCATTCGATGTAGTTGTCCTTAATGCAAATTTTAAAGATAAGTAAATATGTTCAAGTTTCAGTTTCTATTGAATAACAACTACCATGTATTCTCCTGTGTGATATTGACCTTTAGGATTCAGATGGCATTGTCATTGGACATTCACAGTCTAGTTAAAGAAAATAACATCTGAGTTACACAGTTACAACACCATACTAGGAAATTGGACTTGTGCGATTGAGATGCAGTAATTTAATTTTGGCCTGTTGCTTTTACCTTAATAACAGCTTCTGAGTGAATTGTCATAGTCCCATAGTTGTGCATTTGTGCATGTGGAGAGCTCTAACATGACTGTCGGCTATAGGCAATTCGACTCAAGGCAGCTGACCATAATTAATCCCAATTTAATTGACATTTCACTTGCGAGTGATAAGCTAATACCTTGAAAAGTGAAAAGGGGTTCCTGGATGCATGGTGATTAAATGTTCAGAAAAAACTGTTCTGAAATCAAATTTGAAAGCTCAGGACGAAGGAAGTTGTCCTCTACCGGAAACGACTCACATACCTACCTAATAATGAATGCTAATGCATTAGTAATATGCTAAGGCATACTCGTACTACTCGTACATACTATGACACTAATTAACCTTTATATGACAATTCCAGAAGAGGAGCACCTAAGTATAGTATAGCCACTAACCTGAGTTCAGAAAGTAAATTATTAACATTACGGTTATATAGCAGAGTACTAGGTATTTTAAATATACGATCACTATCGCCATCCGTTTTAATCATCCTAACTGCTACAAATATCACATTTTAATTAAATCACAAGTCTGTAGAGATTGTAGTACATTTAAATCCATAATCACAAGTATAACATGCTACATTTTCGGATTTCTTGTATTTAATTTACCTACCTGATTGACTACACAATTCGCGTCTATATAGTACAGGGTTTACTATTAATTTTCTTTATTAAAATTAAATTACGGAATGATAAATAAAGCTGCGTTAATCCCAATCGGAAAAAATACTGACACACTGATTTTCCTCTTTTTATTGCATAATAAATAGGTATAGTTTTTTTGAATAAATATTGGTTCGGGTGGATTTTACTGGTGTGATTTTGTAGAAGATGATTAATCAATTACTCTCCACTGGGGCCTTCCAGGGCGGTTCCAAAACCATGTGGTCTGGGAAATGCAGGAGAGTTGTCCGGGTTCCATCCGAATTTTTCAGTTCTGGCTGTCCTGCCTTCCCATCCTGCATCTGGTTCAGCCATTGCATGGTACACTATCCAGGGTTCACTCCTGTCTAGGATTATGCATAACATTCGATCTTGCTCATTACAAGGGACACGGTTATTTATATTGAATAGCAAATCCCACATGGAGTGCAAATCATATCATTGTACCTGGAGATGTCGTAAAGGAAGCGTGTCCCACTCCATAAACCTGAGCGTCATCATTTCTCCAAAAGACAGGTTGGTCATGTCTCCACCAATTATTCGCATTTGTTGGGTCTTGAAGGTTATCAATGCCCATCATTCCTACAATGTAATCAGCCGTCCAGCTGCCTGAGGCTGAGTACAACACAAAAGTTCTTCCAGCATTCTCAAGGACTTGGGGTCCTTCGATCAAAGGGGCTCCGTTCTGCTCCCAAGGAAAGTCAACCGTTTTAAGAAGAACGCGATCTCCACATATTCTTACAGGGTCACACATTTCGGCGATGTAGAGGTTTTGTGGGAATCCAGAATCAATTTCTGGCCAGCCAGACCAAATGAAATACAAACGCCCATTGCCGTACTGCAACACAGTCGCGTCAATTGCCCAGTAATCTGCTCCGGGAACTGTCATCCTGTAAAAGTATCAAGGTTTATAACAAAATTGTAAATTATACGCATCTAGGTAAGTTATTTCAAAAAAGTAAGCAGAGGCATGAAATAAAGTACAAGCCGAAGTGGGTAACATCCGAAACCCATGAACCTTTCCTATTTGTTTTCAATGAGGAAAGAGTAAGCCCATTCTAAGCCTACTTATTTGATGTATGC
>JABASI010005012.1:0-13014 GCA_019776505.1 Tomocerus nigrus | reverse complement strand
TAACCTAACCTAACCTAACCTAATCTAACCTAAACAAACCCACTTAAAATTACATCACCTAACCTAATTTAACTTAACCTAACCTAAAAATAAATGCCTTAGCCTAAAATGTAGATTTTCGGCTGTCGGCTGGGGTGGTTTCGGCTGTCGGCTCTTTTCGATGAGCCATCTCTCACGCCAACAAAATCTGCATAAAAACGCACGAAATAAGTGCATTCAATTTCAATCAACACAAAATTCCCTTACACTCGAACAACAGTCAACAAATTCAAAGAATTAATTTAAATACGATGGATCTCCACCAAATGTATGCATAAGCAACTGTCAACTGTAGTTTTATTGTAATAGGAGAAATAATGCTAAATTAATCCGTATTTCGAGTGCCGTTT
The DNA here is from genome assembly GCA_019776505.1 of Tomocerus nigrus. NCBI lineage: Eukaryota > Metazoa > Arthropoda > Collembola > Entomobryomorpha > Tomoceridae > Tomocerus > Tomocerus nigrus. The sequence goes on along the minus strand of JABASI010005012.1, from coordinate 12,625 downwards.
TACAGCTGAAATACCGAGTTCCAAGCTCCTTGAAATTACAGCATATAGATGTGGGACCATGAAAATGTCATTTTTTGAGCCTCCAGCTGAAAGTTAGACAGAGATGTACAATTATAACTTGGAGTATAATCTGCTTGGTTGTTCAGTAACCTCTAAATACACAGTTCATGATAAAATAATATAATATTTTGCCAAATGGGTTAACCAAAAATATAGGTTTTCTGAAAATTATTCTGCCGTATTGCTCAGATTTGCACCCATTTTTAATATGTATCCAGATTTATTCATTGGTTATTAAATGTTTTTTTTTGGATTTGAAAGCATATGTTCAGATTTGCAAACCAGTATGCATGCGATTTTTGGATTTGGGTAATAGAAGATCGGTAAAGATTTATCAGATCAGAATGATTTTCTTATGCTTTTGAATTTCCATGAATTTCACACATTTATTTGATTTTATAGATTTTATAAAAGTGAGAACGTCGTATAAAGTGAGTACTACTAGAGGTGTGCACTATACTATGGATTCATCTGTGCATTAAATATATCATTGGGGTTTCGTCCGCTTCGTATTTAAACCATCCGACTTTTTATATGGGATGAAATTATGAAACGTCGCCAGTGATTTGGAATCCGAATAACCCTGTAGATAGCTTCTTGGGAAAAAAGACATTCGGCATTGGAAAACAGGTAAAGTAAACAAAAGTTTCAAGTCCATGTGCAAACAGCCAGTGAGCGGCAGCATGCATGGATTAGGTATCTGGCATGAATGTTGATATAAGTAGGTAAGGCAAGGCACGTTACGTATACTACTTCCTCCGGATGCTTATTTCCTTGTGCCATTTGCCAACAAGAATAGAGACAAGAGAACACCACCTGTATCAGTGTCCCTGGTTTATGTCTTGGCGCAGTACATAAATGTATGTGAAGCTAGACAAACCTTTGTCGCAAACAAAATTTTGTGTATGGAAATATTTGGCACGCCCGAGGTACAACTTACGTATACTTTGTAAAATATTGCTTTTCAAAAAAAATCCTGGCTTAAGAAGCTTGAAAACTATGAGATTGACAGGAAGGTATTTTTATGACATTTGAATAAAGCTACTAACTAAAATACATTATTTGTATCTACCTACGTGTGTGTTGCAAAAAGTTGTTCCTATAATTCTATAAGTAAAAATGAGCGCAAACAAAAGACTTTTAGAATTTATAAATTGCTATTCTTGTCCTCTGCGATACTTTCTTAGTGCCTGCCATATTTAATAATCCCATTTTGAATGCATAATAAATAACAACAACAAAGCAAATAATCATAAAGAGCGACTTTAATATAATGAAAAATTAGGAATGATAATTAGATAAAAAGAAACGATTCAGTTGACTGAGTGAAGAGGCAGGGGTAATTATGCCATGAAATATATTTTACGTCGCACAGCCTTTCCCACTGCACGCGGTCCAAGATTGCGATGAAATAAAAAAACTTAAAAGCGGTAACTGTGGCTAGGGTCGTTATTTGATAATTATTTGGTAATTGGGTTGCTTAGTTTGAATAGAGAGTGTTTAGCTGTTGCGGGCATTTTGAATCCATTTGGATAGTCGGAAGAGTTGGTAGTCGGGGACCAAGTCGGTGAAGACAGAAAGGACGTGGTCCGTCACTTGTTGAATGGCGTCCATTTGTTTCGAGTCTCCTTGAACGTGTTTCAACACGACGGTGACGCAGTTGTCGTCGGCTGCATCCATGCTCACTCTGCACACGAAGTTGGCAATGACCGGCGTGCGTCGGTGTCTGTCGGCGACGAAAGTTCTTCTGCTCACTTCCCCCTCCCAATCCAAGGGATTGGGGAAGTCCCTATCCAGCCCCCTCTCGGCCTTGGCCCTGCGGCGAATCTTGTCTCTGTTCAAGATGCAGTTGCCGTTGACGCGACACACAATCGCCCTCACTAAAGCCCACGTCACCGGGAGCTCGAAGAATTTGGCCTTGCACGGGTTCGTTTGCGGAGGATATTTGTACTCCTCCGACTCTTTTCGTCGCTTGGCGTCCGATGGCACCCTGTAGCCCTCTGACACCTTCGTTGCCCGGTTCACCGTCACACACCCAGGGTCAACGTCCTCGACTTTGAAGGGAAAGCATTTCGTGAAGACGTCGGCAAAGAATTCCTGCATGAAGGAACACCACAAAACTCGGAGCCGCGTGTTCAACGCGGACTCTAAAACGAGATTTCCAAAATATTTTCTGAACATGCGCAGGAATTCTTTGTCAGGCGGGTAGGTCACCATCTTCTCGTAGCTACCAAACTGCAGAGTCTCCTGACTGTCGCTGGCGAAAGTGGAAATGGAAGAGTTGACTGCCGGGACCTCGATGGGGAATTCTTGGGGGAACAACTCAGGGGAGGAAATGCGTTCGAGGACGGTGCAGGAATTGGCATACTCGTCCAGGTACACAGGTCGCTCCAGGACTTCCGGTCTCCACGCCACGCCACCAACGGGAACGGGCTCTGTCCAATTTGGGGGAGGGACGCTCACGTCGATCACATTTACAATAGGAACAGGAACAGGGGCGTCTGCCTCCGTAGCTTCGGCAACTTTTGTGTTTGTTTCTTTGTTGGGGCAGAAGACATGCATGAGGTTCGGCGTGGGGGCATGGAGCATGGCGTCAATGTTGTCCACGGTGTCCGCGCATACGAATTGCAATCTCCACACAACTTCCTCCGCCGTTGACCCGCACACGTTGCGGTCGAGGATGAACGGATCTTGCAAGCATAGCAAACTCTTCGTGTCCAAACCGCCCTTGTAGGCCTCCATCCCCTTCGGCAGTCCTTGCGCTCCCCCGAATGCGCTTTTAGGGAGCAACTGGCCAAGGCGCGTGCAGACAACGAGGGACTGGACATCGGCGTGGGCGTAGACTTTGCAAAATTCGGCGAGGAGAAGCAACACAGAGCGGGCCGTGGCTTTGCCCGTCGTTTCATTTTGGGTGATGGGAGGAGTGCCGAAGAATGACATCAAGTCGCTTATTTTTGGGACGTCGTGGCAGAAGGAAGTCTCCCAGTCGCTGACTTTGACGCTCGTGGTGCTCATTTCGGCGAGGAGAAGCAACACAGAGCGGGCCGTGGCTTTGCCGGTCGTTTCATTTTGGGTGACGGGAGGAGTGCCGAAGAAAGACATCAAGTCACTTATTTTTGGGACGTCGTCGCAGAAGGAAGTCTCCCAGTCGCTGACTTTGACGCTCGTGGTGCTCATTGACTGCAGGAGCGAAACGGAAGGGATGACTTTGTGCAGCGTGAGGGACACCAACAGAAGGAGGTTGAGAGCGTATGACGACAACTTGTTTGGGCCTGTCAATTTGTGGTAGTGCCCCCAGTAGTTGACCAACTGGAACAACGGCGGCAGCCGCGGGTCCAACTTCAGGACGAGGGCCAACAGTTGGGAGCTGCGCACCGGAAGCAAAGAGTCGAAGGTGAACTTGCACTTCACTCCCGTGGCGTAGTGGATGAATTTGATGTTCGGTGAAGGGTCTCTCGGAAGAGCGACCAAGTCGTAGCAAAATAAACTCGACTTCCGGTTGCAGCTGTGGATGTACTGCTCAACTATCTCCAGACGTTTCCTCGCCGACTCGTCCCTCTCCCCCCGCTGCTTCCCCTCACTCTCCCCTGAAAAATAAAAAACATTCAATTATCGTTCTCAGTTTCCATACCTCCTCCACTTCTTTCCTTAGTTTCCTTACTTCCTAACCGCTAATCTATTTTTAATGACAACAAGTAACTTTCCGTATTAATACATTATACATTTTCGTTTTCTTCACAACTGGGTAGTTAACATTTTCAGGCATGTGTATGGGACTCGAAATCCCACTCCTTAAAACCTGACCGCAGCCACCAAACTGGACAAGTAAAATCCAACAAAAATACTATGGTTACGGGGAAGGTATACGACATAAAACAATTAGTTACTTTTATTACAAATGAGGAGACCGACTGATCTGGTTGATGATAAGATATTCATACATGCTGTAGGTCATTTCCACTTCAAATGAACACCTTTTTCATTTTTGGGAAAATGCATGGGCTCGGCTAAATTAAACAACTACAAAAATATATTGTTGGAAAGCTGTAATCCTCTTTTACAACGACTGCTTTCAGCATTTTACTTTTCAGCACAAATTTTGAAATATTTTAGACATTAATATCTTAAAATTATGAAAATGAAAAATGCCCAAAAGCATTTGTTATAAATTAGAATTCCAGCTTTCCAGCAATGTTAATTTTGTAGCTGATAGTAAAATAATTAAAAGAAAAATAAATTGATGGTCATTAGTGTTACGGTCGTTTTTTGTGAACAGGTGAAATTAAAGTACCACAAAAAGGTTGAGAAATAATATACTGAAAAAGGTCATGGGCTACTATGCTACTACAATACTAGGCTACTACAGGACCTCAGCTTAGAACAGAAAATAGTAAAATAGTATTTGGCAGAAACGTAACTGTATAGTATTATTCATTTTCGTTTAGAGGAGGTTGACATTTCTCAGTCGCTTTTGACCCTTCAATGCAGTGTGAGCCTGTGAGCACACACAGCCAGCAAAACTGAAAAGTGGGTGGCTGGGTCAATTTATCCAAAGGGAGATGAAGTATTAAATGACACCCCTAGGGGTAAGAGAATTAGGATGGATTTATATGTCAGGATTTATAGGCCAATAAAAGTGCGGAAATTGTTTTGCACTGGATTTGGTTGTACCTATATATCGAATTTTTTATGTAATATGAAAATATAAAGAGATTGACCGCTGGCGTCGAAGTAGATGTCGAGGACGGAGCTGTTGTTTCCGAGTTCCGTGAGGAAAGAGCCGAAGGGGCAGAGGACGCAGTTGGGGAACTTGATCATTCGACCGAAGAGTTTCTTCAGCTCCTCCACCAACTTGTTCCGCATTCCCACCTCCACCGAGTTCATTTTCATTTCCCGCTCAAATCTTTCAATTTGGTAGTCCAGAGGAAAGGCCTTCAACGTCTCCGTCAGTTTCACGTGTCTCTCCTCAAAAGATTCGCTCTTCCTTACTGACATCTCCTTCGCCGAACTCCGCCGCACCATCGAGTTCAAAAGAAGCCCTTACATTACAATCATTGATCATTCATTACATTACGTGTCAAATGGAGCTAGAGTCAACTACAACAGTTTATCTTCCCACTGAAATCACACTAGTCATACTATAGTACAGGGTTTTCGCAAAAGAATGAAGAGGAATGTGACAGCCAGAAAGGCAGGAATTTACATTCATTGTCGGACACTTGTGCTCTGAGTCGAACGGACAGTTTCGCCCCATCGATGGAGTGACTACCAGCCACAGCTGTCTCCGCGTATTCCCTGCAAACACAAGTCAATTTCTTTGTCAGATATTTCGCGAACCTCATAATATGTATAACCTTGCAATGATTCCAACAGGACATTGGCCAAGTTTTGGCATAGACTACGGATAAGGTTAACATATAAAGAGGACACAATGTACGATTTAGATTATTAAACCATTGCAAGTTAATATCAAAAATGTCAAAGCTCACATTTGCACGTTTCAGACAATTTGGAGCCGAATGGGGCATTGGGGGCTTGGGGGTGGTCATTTTTTGGGTTTGGAAGAACTTCCCTCTGAAGAGTGGGAAGTGGGAGTTAAGCTCTTCACGGGTAGCACAGTACCCAACGCGGTGTCATATTCTTCGACTACTTTAGTCTCAGGAGTTGACAGTGTTACTTATTAGTTTTGAAAAAAATAACTGCTAAAACTAATTGTCGAAAACGTACAAATATGTAATAATTTTTTTTGACATTTTAAAATGAAATTTAGAAGTTTGTTGATTCTATTAAGGAGTACTGGAAGTCTGCAAAAGCCGAATTGGAAATAGGCAAAGGTCAACGACGTTTGCCGATGCCGACTAAAGTTTGCCGAAATCGAAGAAGATGTTTTCATAGGTGTGCAGCATGGAAGTTTGCCGAAGCCGAAGTAAATGTGTAAGTTTTATCCGAAGCAAAGGTCAAGTTTTACTAAGGGGAAATCCGCAGAAACCGAAGTATAAATCCGCCGAAGACGAAGTGGAAGTTCGCCGAAGCCGAAGTAGAAATTTAAATTCCGAGTTGCAAATGCCCAAAATCCAAAACCTTTCTTACTTTCTTTAAAATTACATCTAATATAATATCTTACAAATTATATCAACCCTAATGGCTTGCTTATTTGCCATATAAATAGTACATACGGATTTTACATTACACTCAACTGGAACTGAATATTGGGGGCATGCATAACTATATAATGTTTGGATTACATTAATCGGCATATATAAATGATCGTTTGACTTCAACTTCCATAAATTAATGATGCGACTTTTCTGCAAACTTCCATGCCGCCCACCTCGGAAAATCTCTTCGGCATCGGCGAACTCCCTTCAAAGTTCGACCTCTAAATATTTCCACTTCGGCTTTGGCGAACTTTTTCATCAGCAGAAGTCCAGCACTCTCCATGCACTAAGTATAGAGTATAGTAATAAATATTAGTACACGATAATAATAATAATGCAACAGTCAACAGTTAAGGGGACAAACTTTTTATCCAGTTGAATGACGCAGAATTCGAGATCGGTCTCAAAGAAAGCGTCGGAGACGAGTCCGTAGTTGGCAAAGTACCAACACAAGTCGACCTTCTGGGGTTTCGTCCCATCGATGGTGACCAAGAGTGACCTTTCGTTCAGTGACGAGTCCCACGAGTTAACCGCTTCCCTCGCCGTCTCCTGGTGCCCAACGCTCAACTGTAATTCACAAACAAATAAATCAAAACCAACACAAAACTCATCAGTCTGAAATCCCCGAAATAAAAGAAAATTGGAAATTAACCAACCAAGTGTTCCATCCAGTCATCGTAACAAATGCAGCGAATGTCACAATATTCACAAAGAATCAGCATCTTCAGTCTTCATTCAGTTCGGTGTTGAAGACCCTTCAACATTTACTCCAATTTTGAATTGAAAATCGAAACACAACCAACAAACTAAAAACTTTTAATCTCAAAACATAATACAAAACAAAACTGTTTATTTATTTTTTGCTATTTTTCAATTCTTATGACTTTTCCATCTTACCGCTCTTGCAGCAAACAGCTGCAAACAAAAAGCTGCAAACCTGCCTCACTTTCCCCATCCAAGACCTACAAACAAACTACAAAGGCAAAGGCTGAAATGATATAAAAATAATTAATCCAAATAAATAATACCTCACTCACAATTAATTATTGTATTACNAAATGATATAAAAATAATTAATCCAAATAAATAATACCTCACTCACAATTAATTATTGTATTACATTGATGAATATAAGAATGAAATACACACATACATGACGTAAATAAACAACCTTTATTAATATTTTATGTAGTGAAACACCGCACATCTATTTGCATAAATATACTGATGGCCTGTCAGAAATGAGCCGACAGAAAAATCCTATTCATTTTTGAAATGAATGTATAATGGTAAGTGCTATGCTGCAAAATTCAGTACTGACTACTGACTATACTATTTATAAGCTTAAATTGCATGTAAAACAAAATTTAGGCTTATTTTGTCAAATATCAAGTATCAGTATGGGATTTGACAATATTTCATATGGGTACGGGTACGAGGTATTTGACTGAGACAGGAGATAATGCTTACGAATTCAATATTATAAAATTAATCATTCTCAATGGTGGTTAACAGCACGTATATAGACAAATGAAATATTGTTCAATTGCCATCTTTAAAACACACTACAGTTGGTGTAAATATCTTAAATACATACTTATGATTACTTATAATTACTATTTTAAACCTTATATACATATGTATTCAATTTTCGCATGAATAATGCTGTAGCTGGAGTTTGGAGCGTACACTTGTGTATATAGCATTGACTTTTAGTTGACTATAATTGTCCTCTTTTAATATTTTGCTGACTAAATTTCATTCGATATATTATCTTTGGATGATATTTTTAGCAGTCATTATATTTACTATTTCAGCGCAAAGTTCTCCAAACCGGACTGCACTAAGGTTAGCAGAAACTCTTTTCAAAACAAACCAGTCACTATATTTCAATTTTTTCAGGATGATTTTCAAATCCTCCTCCTGCTGCTTGGACAATTTTTTACAAAACGAAATTGAAAAAGAACGAATTTTAGCAACGGATAATGCTAAAAATCTGTAGATTATGTTTAGCCCTCCCATAGTGGATAGAAACATGAACCATCTTGGACAATTTTTTACAAAACGAAATTGAAAAAGAACGAATTTTAGCAACGGATAATGCTAAAAATCTGTAGATTATGTTTAGCCCTCCCATAGTGGATAGGAACATGAACCAGACCCTGTAGAAAACAAAATATTTTTAAATTAATTATTATTAATTAGCACTTAAAAGTAAAAAATTGACATTAAGTGTATAAGTCCCTGTAACTTATGCATAGGCATATAAAATAATAGATCTCACCATAAGAACACGTATATTTTTTCATTAATGCTGTTTAGACCAAGGACACACATTATATCATAGCGAATAATACTTCCAGAAGGGCCATACTAAAAATAATTTCATAATTATGAATAATATAAATTATATTGAAGTGAAATATATAAATGTTGGAAATAATTCGATTTGTCATAAAAAATGCGTGCTACCTTTTGGAAATCGCATTTAGTTACTTTTGGAAAAACGTTTTCCATAGCATCAGGTCGAGTCTCTGGGCCACCGAATAAATGTAAAGCCCGTTTGCCACATGTGGAAAACTCATAGCCGAGGAAAGCATCGGTAAGAAAAATGTTGGAGAGAACCATAACGAAATTCAATATTTCGCAAAATATGTGCATGTATGAATACCAAAAATTATATCCAATGTTTTCTACAAAATATAGCGATGCTCTGTTAATTTTGGTCGCTTCTTCTCTATCAGCTGCGCCATACCTTTGGTTTTTGCTTATCCTTGAATTAAATGACCGTGACTACAGAAAATGAAAGTTTGCTGTTTAAAATTAACCCGAGATACGATAGAGCACCTGCACGTGCTCTAATGTAACTAGTTACCATAGGGCATCTCATTATTTTAAGTTAGGTTAGGTTAGGTTAGGCTACGTTAAAATAATGAGATGCTCAGTGGTAGCCGGTTACATTAGAGCATGTGCAGGTGCTCTATCGTAACTTAGATTTAAAATTAATAGTAACAGAAAATCCACGATAAAACAAATGGGTGAAATACAGATACGCTAATACGCATACCTTGAGGGAAACCATTGGAACCACTTCCAAGTCGCAATACGCTTTAATACGACCTCCTTCATAAGCTTTCCAAATACAATGCGGAAGCCAGAACAATACACACTGGAGAAATAAAACCAATGGTACCCATTGGTAATAGGAATGGTACTTTTGCTTATCCTTTGTGGGATCATATCGACCAACTCCAAAATGAGAAACTTCCTTTCCAACAGTTTGGTTGTACCTTTCGAAATATTAAAATTGAAAAAACTTAATTCGTTTAAATAGTATAGCGTATTTTTAGTGAGTTATCATAGTAAATAAAAATGTTGACTAAGATACGATATATAATGAATTTTATTGAAAATAATAGTTTTCAATATTTCATGAGAAAGTATAGACTTTCAAATATTGTAATGGGAACTACCAACTTTAATTATTTTCAATTGAAAATCAAAATTTTTGATAATTATAGCTTGCCTTGCATATACCGTTCTTTACATATGTCAATTTAATGGTTCGAAAGCATTTAGAGATAATAGTAATTATATTATCCATATTACAGAAAACGACTTAAATATGTAATAAACGATTTTTTATTTTTCACTCACAAATGTGGCAACGTGTATGTACTCATTATAAAGCAATATTGGTTTAAGGTTTCCTCGCGGATATCTTCCTCAGGAGGTAGAATGCATTCAATGTGATTACCTATCTTATTAGACAATATTAGACAAAACACAATAAAACATAAGTCGTCCGTGGAAAATCGTTTAGTAGAACTGTAAGAAATATTAAAAGATGTCATACCAATAAGTTGTTGTAATGTGACCCAACCACCGGATAGACACAAAATACCAACAGTTACTTTTGAAAATAGGCGAAATATTGTGTTTTCTATCTTGACGTTATCAATGCGTATTTTTAATACATCTTTAAATCTCTCTAATGATCCAAATATTTGAGACATTGTTCCTTTGGTTTAAAATACAAACACAGCAAGGCAGAATTATTTTGAAAACCTAAAGTTTCAAGTTACATAAATCTGCTCTTAAGTTCATAACATGAAATCATGTTAGCTATTGAGTGGAATCCAAAGGAATGATGACATAAGTTCAACTTATCTTACAATGATAATTCACATGGCATGTTAACTAAATAAAAGTGAATCATTGTTGGGTTGGGAGTTTGAGAGTATACACAATAAAATTGACACACAGATAAGCCGCAGCTGTAGTAAGAGTATCCGCCCACGAATTACAAATTGAAATATGGGCGTTTAATTTAAATATAATATTATATATATATATATAATATTAATAATGTCACATTTAATATGAAAGATAACTAATGATATTACAACAAAATCGTGAATGATTAGCATGAAAGTCCACCATTAGTTTATTTCATTTTTGATTTTGTTCCAACAAAACAGAAAATGAGGGAAGGGAATTACATCCTATCGTTCTTAATTATGGTTAACAATTTAGCATATATAGCAGTTACGTAAATCAAGCGTTCATATTAGGTACATAATAATGGGTGCATATTATACCATATAGGAGGCGTATAGTATACATGTATTCATGTAATATGTATAATCATTTATATCAAGTAAAATTATCAGTCAGGCTTTATGTGTTTCCGATTTGCAGTTTTGTTATTTTAATACGGTGAACTGATAATATATAATATAGCTGATCCTATAAACAATACATAGGTATATATATTAGCATAGGTGTATACAGAACCCAGTTTCGGAGGGGGCTGAGATTTTGCATGAACATATACATAACACATATTCCCGCGAAGCGCGAAAAATTTAGGTCTTTTTTGCCAAATATGAGTCAAAATGGCCTAAAAACAACATAAAATCGCGCGAAGCGCGAAAATTTTCGATATTTTAAGAAAAAATCCCTCTTTTTCTGGATTTCGGGGGGTGGGGGGCTTCAGCCCCGAAAGCCCCCCTCAATACGCCTATGTATATTAGTAATGTGCTTGCTAGGTATACCTATGTGAATATATGATAAATTTACGTCATTTATTTCTATTAATGATACTGTAATTAGTACCTATATAAAGCATAGTTGTAATTTGTAATTGTTTGTGTATTCATGGTTTTAAATAATAAAATTACACTAGTTGAATAATTAGTTATTAAATAATAATATTGAAAGTATTTCTTGGCATAGGTGTTATACTGAATATATATAAATTGGATTCGAAAACAAAAAACAGTCGAGGAATTCATTGACAGATAACTATATAGGTTAATCAACATTTCTTATATTAGTTATGTTAGATTTTATTTGAATTGAATGATATTATATTAGGTGTGGTAAATGCCTAATTTTAGAGCAATATGTCAAGGATATTAATTAATGTTGCTAGTAATCCTCAATGGGGCACTTTCTTGTGATAATTTGTGAATGCAACTAAAAGCCAAAGTATTTTCCAAGGCCATAGCACAGCAGGTGAATATTGAGATATTACTATGTATCATCAGTATCAGACTCTGATAAAAACAAAAGTAACTAATAAAATTATCATAAAATATCATCGACTATGCAACTATACTGTCATGAATATTCCGGCAAAGTTAGTCAAAAAATAATTAGTAAGCATTTGTGACTTTATTAAATATAACAGGCAGTATAAATACTTTGCCAATCAATACAATAATCTGCTAACACAATGAGGTTGTAACCAAACCAAATTTCTACTAATATTATTGTTAGTGTAAATTGCAATACTATATATATAGCCAATATGAATCAAATAATTTTGACTGTTCTACTACTTTCGTTTTCATCAGGTAGGTATATGGGTGGGACTTCATTTATAGATATTTTAATTGTGTACATTTCATATTTTAAATTTGCTGCATTTTAAGCCAATAGACTACCTCGGGATGTCACAGACGTATGTGAAGCATCAGAAGCCAATAAAAACAATGAAGAAATCGAAGAAACTTTAATTATCGGAGGTTCAGACGCTGAGGAAGGGGAATTTCCTTGGCAAGTCTCCATCCAAAAGCACACCCCAACAAGAACTTTCCATTTTTGTGGCGGAAGTATTTTAGATGAAACTCATATACTTTGTGCTTCCCATTGCACAGATGGACAAGATCCTTCTAAAATCTTTGTGGTTGCTGGAGCCCACAACATGAAAAATCCAAATGAGACGAGTCAACAAAGAGTAAAAGTCAAACGGTTGGCTAATCACCCTCGATACAGCCCGTAAGCATTATATCATAGAATTTAACTGTCTAAATCAATAATTTATTTTTTATAGTTATTTATTACAAAAATCTTGCAGTTTTCTCCTTTAATTTAAAACAAATAATATTTAAATAATGAAA